>JAQFZU010000333.1:0-30916 GCA_034696185.1 Henia vesuviana | reverse complement strand
GTGGCCCGCGAATTTGCCCTTCGGGACGTCTTCCTCGATACAAATCTCCAAGAAGGGGAAAGAATGGAAAATTTTATTGCTCGCATAGAAGACGTCGTGCGTCAATTAAGTGACGCAGGTGCTACCATTACAGATCGAGAAATAGCGTACCAGTCGATTAGGAAACTTCCTGCTACTTACGAGACAGTCAAACAGCAAATATTGTCCACCTGGGACAAAACTCGAATTACATTCCCAAATAATAAATCAGCTTTAATGGCCGAATTTCTAAGGAAACAATCGGATAGAAATCCCCATGAAAGAAGTGGATCGAGCATAGTAGAGTCGACTGAAAGAACCGTCTGTGCTGAGTGTGCATGCAATTTGAATCAAACTGCAAAATCGAATCGACAATTTGATGAGAGAAAATTTACCAGGAACGAAAATTCGGATCAAAAACAACGTACAGACAAGTCCAAGCTGGAGTGCTTTCGTTGTGGCAAAAAAGGCCACTTCGCCAGGGATTGCCGTGTGAGATTGGATCGTCGACCTAAAAATAATCAACGAAATTTTAGTCGAAAAAGGGAAAATATTAATCAATCGAATTACACCAAAGAGGATTTTTTCATCGAAACAGAAAATGAAGTCGAGCTAAATTCCACAACGATCGAAGAATGGTTACTCGACAGCGGGGCGGGGCTCCACATTTGCAGGGACCGCAATTTATTCAAAAACCTGAAAAAGGGTAAAGAAATAAATTTATCAACAATCAATTCGAAATTCTCTACAAATTTATATGGTGACATCGATCTCCGAACACGAATAGGCAACAGGACCTGTGATATTACTCTGCATGACGTTACATATATAGAAGGAGCGGCCAGAAACCTGATTAGCGTCTCGAAGCTCGATAATCGAGGTGCGAAAGTGGTCGGTCATGATGACATGTTCAGAGTATACTCATCACAAGGAATCAATGTTATGAATTTCGAGAAACAATCGGGGCTATATTTCCTGATTAACCTGGAAGATAAGAATACAAGAATTAATTACAAAAATGAAAATAAAATTAATTCACAGAATACGAACCAATGTGCAGTTGAAAACAATGACAATTCGACCGAAGCAAATAATTTAAAGGCACACAATGACGTTGAAATTTGGCACAAACGTTTTGCACATCTAAACCAGCGTACATTATTACAGATGGCAAAAAGACAAACGGTTCGTGGCATGCCAGGAATTTTAAAAGGACGTACAACCGTTTGTGAGCAGTGCTCAAAATCGAAGGCGACTCTAAAATACGGAAGACCACTAAAGACTACACGTACAAAGAAATTCGGAGAATTACTCCATGCTGACGTCTGGGGTCCCTCTGACTACATATCAATCGGAGGGGCTAAGTATTTTCTAACAATCATCGACGATTACAGTCGTTGGTTGACGATATTCACAATGAAAGGAAAATTCGAGGTCACTGAAAATATTAAAACGTATATTAGAGAAATGGAGAAACAGAATTCAATTACAATTAAAGCCATACTTACCGACAACGGGACCGAATTTTGCAATGTCAACTTGAATGATTGGTTTAAGAAAAGGGGAATCAAACATAAATTAACCAACGTATATACGCCCAGCCAAAACGGAATCGCTGAGCGCTTTAACAGATTTATTATGGAGATACCATGGCAAAAACAAAAATAAAACACAGAAAAAAGGACAAAACCAAAGAAAACCAAATGAAAAAAACAACCGGGACCCCAGAACCCATCATCAGCAAGGAAAAGGAAAAAGAAAGAATTAGGAAAAGAAGAAAAGATTACCAGAGGCCCTATTTGGTTCAACCACCAAGGAACCCCTTGATGGTGTACTAAAAGGGGGACCACGTAAAGGCTAAGGCATGGAGGTTTTGCTCTCACCCCCAGCATATGTTCGGGTCTCATAATCCTGAGGACTGTTCTAAGGACTAATTTCATAACCCATCTCATGGACTTAAGTCCCACCACATTGCACATCATTACTAATCTGCATTGAATTCTCATTGCCCAACAAACTGGTGCTGTGGTCAAGATAGACAGTCAAGTCAAAAGAAAAATTTTTTGAGGAAAAAGATATATGCTGCTTAACGTCTCAAGCAAAAACGAAGATGATATGTGACATGCCTAGATGGCAACCAGAGAAAACCCAGCAATGCCATGCGGTAAGAAGACATGACGATACAACCACAAAAATACAAAACAAAAAAAAAAAAAAAAAAAAAACTAAATGAAAAAACAAGACCCTAGTAACCATCATCAACAAGGTAGGTAGAGATACGTAGGTATTTTGCTTAAGGTCGCCAGCGGCTACTATGGCCATATGCAACCTGTCGCAAATTTAAAATTTTAAACAATCCGTTTTTTAACCACAATCCAATTCTATACACAGTCTAGTGCTTAGATGAGAACCCGAGAAAACCCAGCGATGCTGTGTGGCAAGAAGATATCCCTGCAAAAACCAAAATGAAATAAAATGAAAAACAAGACCCCAGTATCCAACATCAACAAGGAAAAGGTAAAAAAAAGAATTAGGAAAAAAAGAAAAAACGCACTACCCATCAAGGGCTATAGAATATGGATGCCCGAAACTAAGGAGGTGATAGTCATTTAACATCCAGATCAACGAGACATTGCGTTTGTGAAAAGTCAGTGTTAAACTGACCAAACCGATCAAAATCCTTATGCAAAATGAAGACTTCAATTTTCCAGAAACCGACGACAAAGAAGAGGCTGAGGACAATGGACAACAAATTAATCTCAGCGTCAACATCTATTGCATTGAAAAGTGGATCATCATCGGACAATGAAACGATAAAAGATGTCAATTACCAATGTATTGTTTTAAAACGTAAAACAAGACAACAAATGCATTGCCTTAAATTCGATTTAAAATTGATGATCAGAAATTTCAAACTCAAAAAGCAATGATAATTTATTTGAAGTAGAAGAAAATGATTACCAGAGACCCTATTTAGTTCTACCACCAAGAAGCCCCTTGATGGTATACTAACAGGGAGACCTCGTGAAAGCTAGGACATAGAAGTTTTGCCCCCCCACGACATATATGGACATTACTTGTGCCTACCTCTACGTTAGATTAGTGAAGACAACCTACATAGTGATTTCCGATGGCTTAAAACGTCAAAATAACTTCGTATGGAGACTAAAATGATCAGTGTACGTATTACACCAATCAGGCCTTCAATGGTTTAAAAAGTTGGACGCCGATATAAAAGAAACAAAAAGCCTTCGGCCACTTCGCTGGCCATTTGTGGAATATGATTGCAGTAGTAGTTGATGTATAATCATAATATTCCAAAATATTATGATCATACCCCTGTGGTATGACCAATTGTCAGAATTCTCCCAAAATTTAATAGCCAGAAATGAACAAAAAGATGGTGTGTTGATATTTCATACACCAATTGCCATTCCAATTGCCATAAACTTATAATGTTAAAGCAGAGATGCTTGTCATGGTCGTCATCATCCACATGGTTGTAATCATCATCATCTGCATCGCCGTTGTTCATGTATGGTCGTCGTTTGATCTATGATGATGTCACAACACGTCCATTTAGACTGGCCAATCCGATCCTCACTCCAGCATGCCATTACAACATCAAGTAAAGTCCCATTGCAACTTTACTCTGAAGATGTAATAACGTGTCAGAATTAGTAGTTCAATTGAATGTGTTGTGACGTCATCGTAGATTGAACCAATCGCAGTCATGACCACAACGACAACCATTCTGGCTTTAATATTATAAATGAGATTCAAAAAGGTTAAACTCGCAAGATGCGTTTATCATTGACAATGGAACAATATCAAATTAACGTATGTCGACAATATTATATTATCATCCAAGATACCAGAAACTGATCGACGAAACAATTGGACAATTCAAAAGGAAATCCGAATTAAAGGTTCTTGGACCTATTCAAAAGTTCTTGGGCCTCAAGATATCACGTCGGAATGATTCTATTAAGTTGAGCCAAAAGGCTTATTCGAAGAAATTAAGGTTTACGAGAAAATAAAGGTCAGATTCAATCATAAGAATTTCCAAGAAAAATCGAGTAGTGACTTCGATTTAAAGTGCTATCCATGACAAAGTACTAATGGCACCTTACTTTATGTCAAGAGACACACGTCCCGACATAATGTTCGCAACGAATTTATTGGCGCAATTTGCCAATTAACAAAACTTACATCTTTGGAATGCAGGGATTCACTTATTACACTACTTGAATTTAACGCCAGAGCGTGGCATTTATCTCGTTAAAGATGAGAATCCAAAATTTTATTGATAAAGTGATGCGTTTCTTGGTAACTGTATCGAAACAACACAATTATACTCCGAACATAATTCGTTTAAGCCTGGTTCACACAGGGCAGACATGTTCCATGCGGAAAGTTAACAATTCCGCCTAGGCGGAAAGCGAAAAGCTTTTTGTAGTTCACACTAGGCAGAAAGATCCCGCATTGAAATATCCAGCATTTTCCACATACCCTGGATGGATGCTGTGCTAAAAAAAATAGAAATAGATTTTATTTTTTCTGCTGAGCATTTCCACGCAATATTTCTTCCGCCCAGGAGTAAAACTGAGCGGTATCTGCTGTGGATCTGCTCAGTGTAAACCTGGCTTTATTGGATCAATGACAATCTTGTAGACAGCAACATGACAAAAGATGGTCGTCAACTCCACACGCGACGCTGAATTGCTTGCTGCAGTCGAGCTGGTTAAAGAACTCGATTGGTTAAAACATATTTCACGAGTGTGAACCAATTCGAAAATGTTCGTTACGAGTTTCGTCATCCACATCGATAACCAGGCAGCAATTTACAACATCAAAACCATGGTCGAGAATAACTGCAACCTGTTCCAGGACCCTCCATATTTGCAGTTTGCAAGAGAACAACTGTTTGTTGGAGATCAAGTTCATCAGTACAAAGCTGAACCACACAGATGTATTTACAAAGCAATTCAACCAAGAACAATTGAGGTCCTTAATATTATTTTTGAATTCACCGATTGTCCAAAAAGGATTTTAAGATTGTGAGATATCGCGTTTAGGACTTGAAATTCAATCATTTTGTTATTATTATTATTACTGATTATTCAAACAAAGTTAGTGATTATTATATTTATCTGTCCATTGTTTATTATGTGTATTTTGATGTAATAGTAATTATTAGTAAACTCTTGTATTCTGTGCTTGTATTGTATTTGAGCAATTTCTGTGTTTTGATAGGTAGATATTTGGCTTTATGTCGCAAGCGGCTACGACGGCCATAAGCTACCTGTAAACAACCTTAGTATAAACAGTCATAAAACAGTACACAATCCTTATCTTAACACAGCGAGCGCTGAGATTGATACCAGGAAAAACCCAGCGACACCATGTGGTAAAAAAAATACCACTGCAAAACCAAAAATGAACAAAAGCAGAAAAAGAACAAATAAAAAAAAACAAAAAAAAGAACAACCAGGACACCAGTATCCACCATCAGCAAGGTAATAGAAGATAGGAAGGTAGGTATGTTGCTTAACGTCGCCAGTGGCTACTAAGGCTATATGCAACATGCCTAGATGGATACCAGAAAAAATCTAGCAATGCCGTGCGGCAAAAAGACACCGCGGCAAAAACAAAAATGAAACAAAGCGAAAAAAAGAACAAACCTAAAAAAAAGAAAGGTAATAGAAGAAAATTAAGAGAAAAAATAAAACCAGGGACCCTATTGGTTCCACCATTAAAGAGCCCCTTGATAGTAAACTTCCAGAAGGCACCACAAGAAGGTAGTGATAAATTGTTGTTTAAGGTTGCACACAGCTGCTAGCTGCAAAAGGCTGTGGCTTAGAAATTGTGCCCCTCCTATAAGCTTAAAGAAAGAGGAAGTTAAGTAATTACGCTTAACATCTCCAGCAGCTGTGAAGGCCATACACGACATGCCTAGATAGATACCAGGAAGTAAACAACGATGCCATGCGGCAAGAGACACCCTGGCAAAACCAAAATTAAACAAAACAGAGAAAGAATGAACCAGAAAAAAAATTAAATGAAATGTAAAACCAGGACTCTAAAACCCATCATCAGCAAGAAAAAGAAAAGAGAATTAGAAAACAAGAAAAGAAAAATTACCACAGGCCCTATTGATTTCACCACCAAGAAGCCCCTTGAAAGCAAACTCCCAGAGGATGCCACAAAAAGGCCAAGGCTTAAAAAAAGTTTGACCCCCTGTACTGACAGAAAGACCACATGAATGCTTGGGGTTAGAAGTGTTCTTTCATGTCTCTAGTAGTAGTAGTTTTTAATTTTAGGTTGCCAATGGCTACTGTAGCTGTACGCAACTCCCGTCTCTTACAGACAAGAAATTAGAAAAGCTGACTTCAAGCAGGGATGAGACTAAAAATATTCCAGCCTATTACTTTCACCCTCTTATTTACCATTTGTGAGGCAGGCATGCTACAGCACACTAGCACAATTAAACACATTCTTCATCATTCCTCCATTCAAAATAGAACAAAATCTTAAGTGAGAAAGGACAACAGGAACTCCAGAACCCATCTTCAGCAAAAAAAAGGTGGTAGTAGTATAGCATTTTAGGAGGTGGTGGTGATATTGTTAGGAGTGGTAACATCACACAGTATTATGTTTTTGTATTTTTGATTTTAATTTGAATTTACCGGTAGTGATCGATTATTTTGAGTTATTGAGATTAATTTCGATAATGGTTGATGATTGTGATAACAGATGGTGCTGTGATCGATAATAGGATGGTTTGAGGATTTTTTTAGAGTTGTGGGGGTTCGAGATTTTTTGCGAGATTGACAGTCATGATTTAAATTTTCGAATTGATTAACATGTTGTAAAGTTTGGGATCTTGATTTTGATTATTCGAACAAGAATGTATGTTACCATCGTGGTTTAATTCAGAATGTAATTTGTTAATTATTGCAATTGCTTTCGTGAGTATTTTTTATTAATTGTAAAGTGTCATGAATACAAATTTAACCCAGTTTGGTCGGCGGCCATTTGCGCCTGCAGACCGGCTGGCCACGTAGCCCAACCGTCGTTGACAAATGATTATTATTATTAATTTAAACTTTTCTTTCAGCTGGTGTTCGAATTTATTAATTATTGTGAACGAGAGCAATTGATTATTGTAGAATGTTCTGAATTATGATTTATTGTTGGAAATTGATGTTTGAGAATCTTTGTATGAAAATTATAATATTAGTGGGTTGCACAGCCCTTGGGAATAATTGTTTAATTGTGAAGTTTAAAGTTTTGTTAATTTTGAAAGTGACAAAGTTGTTATTGAGAAATAAATTGGTTGTTATATTTTTTGAAGAATTGTGACTGTTCCTTCTTGGTCTCAGTGGGGAGAATTGGTAAAATAATTATTGACAAATAAAATAACAATTTACAGTTACGCGTGAAAATCCCCATTTACACGTAACAATATAATGCTTAAAGTCGTAACCAACTGACGTGCCTAAATGGATACAAGACAGTATTCAGCAATGCCATGCGGCAAAAAATACCACGGAAAAATCAAAATGAAACAAAACAAAAAAAGACTAACCTAAAAAAAAAATATTAAAATGAAAAACCATATACCCAGAACCCATTATCAGCAAGAAAAATGAAAAAAGAAGAATTAGAAAAGAAAGAAAAGATTACCAGAGATCCTATTGGTTCCACCACCAAGGAGTCACTTGATGGTGTACTAACAGGAGGACCAGGTGAAGGATGTGGAAGTTTTGCCCCCCCCCCCCCCACAGCCTGTAAAAGACCTGTTAAAAACTTAAAATTAAACACAATCCATTTTTAAACATAGTCAGATAAACATAGTCAGGTGTCAAAATGGTAACTATGGAGAACCCAGCAATGCCATGCAGCAATAAGACACTGCGGCAAAAGCAAAATAAAACAAAACAGAAAAAGCACAAACCAAAAAATAATATACAAAAAAGCTCAACCAGGACCTCAGCACCGACCATCAGCAAGAATGAGTAAAGAAAGAAAAGATAACCCTATTGGTTCCACCACCAATGAGCCACTTAGTGACCTTCCAAGGGGAACTATAAGGAGGCTAAGGCTTAGATATTTTGCCCCCACTGATTTGAACAAATGTTGTCTCAAAGAATCAACTAACTAAAGATAATTCTAATCATTATTTACGCATGCATTATTGTATGCATTAGTTATGCATACAACACTTTTAGTTGTTACTTCACTATCTGCAAGTTTGGTGTCTTACACAGGACATTAACAAACTTACTAAGAAAACCAAGAAATACCCAAGACACAATAAAGAATAAAGAATACTTTCTAGATGTGCAAAAATTAAAAAAAATCTAAAAATAACTCACAGATACATTTACATAGCATCTCTGATATATTGAAAACCTTTAATTATATTGAATCAATTGATCCCGTGTAGATAGATTTTATTATCAAGTTGATATTAAAAGTTAATATTTTAAGTGCCTGTGAAGTATAATTGCCAAATTATTTCCCGGCATATTAATGAATCTGATGATAGTTTTGTGTGAACAAGCAATTAAAAATGCAAACAAGAACAAAGTTTCTCAAACAAAAAAAAGAACATGAGAACCACCACCAATATAGGAGGATAATAGATAGGTAGATAGACTTAACGTCGTCAATGGCTACGTTGGCCACGCACAACATAAAAAAGTTATCTACAAAAGCCTTTAAAATTTCAAATTGAAATCTCTATCCTTATAGAAAAATAAAACCTTAAAAATTTCAGCCAAACTGAATAAACAAAATACATTCAGAGCCCTTAAAATACTTAAAATGTCTTAAGTATTATGACATTTACTTTTTAAAACATCCAGAACTTTGAAAACAACTTGAAACACATAAAATGACTATTTAGGGTCAATGGATAAATACCAAAGTTAAAAAGAATTTGAGTTCTGCAACTGCCATTAATCAAGAGAAGTAATCGATAAGAATGTGTTAAGAAGGAAACAGAAGCAGAATAATTCCAATAAAGTGTTTGAATTCGAGTGAACGAATGCAACGAATACGAAATTCCAACCCGGCGGGAAAATCACCATTTTTTAACTAGTTTTGTCTTTTCGAAAGCCGAGACCAGCGACGATCATTCTCACCACAAAAGCGAAAAACAAAATAATGGAATCTGAAATAAAATATTTTATGTTATTTAAAAATGTTGAAAAATCTTTTTGAAAATTTATCGGTTATATACCTGATAACAATTCCAGAGTTGATTTAACCGTTGAAAATTTTAAACTTTATAGAAAATTGTTTTCTTTATGTTCACGAATATAATCTTCTAACAGAACTGGTGCATTTGCTTCTAAGTATCAGTATGCAAGTTTAGTGCAATGCTGCCTTTGATAAAATATAAAAGAAAAGACTGAATTCAGAATTGTAAGACGAAAACAACTTTAGCGTCGACATCGACAAGCAGCCATTAACAAGCAGCTAAGCACAGCGCCCCTCAACGTGATTGGCCGAAATATTTCAAACAGTATTTTCATGTTATGCTAATATATGACAAAAGAGTCGATATATAAACTATGTCAATACTTAAAAAATAAATATTTAAATTTTGTTTTTAAAAGAAATTTTTTATATTTTAAAAAAAAATACGAAATACACGTACAGTTCGTAATTCTCCAAACTCTGTTCACTACGTAAGCATTACCATTTAAGGATTGATTTCATCAACTTTAATTGACCAATTGCACGGTAGGGTTTTTCTAAAAAATTCTAATTGATCCTGAATTCTAGTATTCAAGAAAATTTTTACGGTTAATCGGATTACGACAAAGATAAAAATGAAAGTTCTAAAGGTCAAGAAAGTACAAAATAAAACTCATTTGTTTGAAGAAAATATAAACTGAATAAAATAAAACAAAATAAAAATTTAATTATGTAGCAAATTTACAATTTTTTTCTTAAAATTTATCTTTAGAATTCTAAACAAACAAGAAACAGTAAAGGACAAATTACAGACATGCTACGCCTTCACTGACAAAAAGGTTTTGGAAAATTCCAGAAAATAAAGTTCTTTGACAAAGAGCAGACACGTCTAGATTCTTCACTTGCACATTATTAGTTTGTGTTACGGTCGAAAATTTGTCTTTGTATTTTATCATTGCTGCTGTTTTACATTTGCATGACTGTTCGCTTGTTTTGTAGTCACGCACCCGAACATGGCTCTGTGGGGAATCCACAGCGAATCCAGCAAATTTATCTTGTGTCATGTCGCGTATGGCCGTTGTAGCCGCTGGCAACATAAAGCCAAATACCTACCTACTTAAGACAGTAGGTAATTAAAAGGATTGTGTTAAAGAAATGGATTGTGTTAGATTATGTTTGTGACTGGTCGCGTATGGCAATTTTTTGTGTAAATTTTACTGTTATTTTTACCGTAATTTTACTGAGATTTTTTACAGTGCAGTGCAGTGTAGTGTAGTGGATGTGTGTTTATTGTAAAAATAAACAAATGTAAATTAATTTTGTACATATTTTTTTTTTAAAAGAAATTATCAAAATTTATTATTTACAAGTTTCATTGTTTTTATTTCATTTTGTTAGTTGTTAACAAACTTTTACAGTTTTTCAAAATTTTATTTTGAATTTTTAAAAACAATGTTGAAAAACTCATGAACAATTTTCGATACATGCACTTCCACTATTACTATAATCTAATGTTTTAATTCCCAAAACGTTAAAGAAAATATTGAAAAGTAAAGACAAAATATTGTCTTTGAAATCCTCTCTTCTGTTCGAATCATTTTGAGTCAATTCTCTAATCGCATTGCATTTTCGCCACGCTTGACAAGTTAATTTACAGTCGCTCGATTGTACCATTGAATTGCAAATGTAACCATCAGGAATCTTGAAATCGTTATTAAATTTCTTCAAATAACCGTTTTCCTTGTATTGTCCTCGAACATGCAAGCGATTATGTTGAGCGTGAGACATTATTTGAGGGTCTTGTTTAGTGCTGAGATCCACGATGAGAATCCATCGATTTCTGGTCAGACGTTCGTGCACAATTTTATCCATGTCTGCAATTGAAGTATTAAAGTATAATTTTGTTGCTAAAACATGTTAATTAATTGTTTACTAGTTTTGGCTTAAAAATAGAATATCTGTAAATATTTGTGGACCAGGACAAAATTCATGGAAGTGCAATCAATGCAAAAACTTTCAATGGGATTTAACATGTACTCCATTGATTTCTTATGTAGTAACAATAAGTTGTTACTCCTATTCTTTGTTGGTAAAATATTTGCAAATTTTAAATTTTGCAATAGATGGCTCCATTGCAATTAATTTTAAAACAATTCTGTATAATTTCTGAAATTTTTTTATCAGTTTTTGAATGCAAAAACATTTTTGATGAATCAAAAAATTTAAATTTTAATTAATTTTAATTTTTTTATTTTCATATTTATTTCCATTTGAATATTTCAAATTGCTCCAAAATCCATTTAATTAACATGATCGTATTTTAAGACAAATATTTTTAATTTTTAAACACCTTAATTTGGAATTATAATCAACACACATAAACTTAAGCTTGTCTCAAATAAAGTTTGATGTAATCCAATTGCCTTTGGATTTCCCTCATTTTCTCCTCATCCTTTAGCTTTTTAGCTGTCTCCAGAAAACAAGTCAAATACTGTAAAGCAGCAACTGGGGATGCCGGCATTGATGCTAAAATCACATTTACACTTGGCAAAGTCACATGTTTAAGTGACATTTTCTGTTGACTTGTGTCTAGTCCCTGAGGTTGATCCGAAGAACTGTTGCCTCCGTGTCTTCGTGGTAAGTTTTGTGACGAACGCCCACCAGATGATTTGTTTTCCCTGACCTCTCTGGAATAATATTTAATTAAAGTTAATTAAATATTTAAATGTTTACCTGGTGTTCTGTGTGGATCCAGTGTTTAGCGTTAAGTCGCGGTGCGAGCTTTTCATTGCAGGCGAACTCATACTTCTTACGGAATCTAATTCCTCTTTAACGGCTTTGCTTAAGGATCGCGTCGGAGAGGTTTTGCGAAATCCTTTAGCATCAGATCTTATCATGGCAAGATTCACTTTGAAGTGAATAAAATTTCTTTATTTTTAACCTCGTTAATTTTGACTAGTTTTAGAGATCTTTGGTTATATTTTCAATCTATAAATTTTGTTAAAAGTAAAATAAATAGTAATGTTTTAAAATATTAAAAAATTAATTTTTTTCTTCTCCTCCTTTTAATGGAGGAAAAGAATAACACGTGTGTCACGTGCAATGTTACGACAACAATTGGATCAAATACATTTGATAGTGTTAATTTTTTTCCAACAATACAACAAAAAGTGCATTTTTAGGCTATCATCAAACAAAAGTGGGATTCTAGTATTGTCATGATGTCTGAATTTGAAAGTTAATTCACCAGAAACTTTAGTATTGCTAAAATGCTTATTTTATTTTTGTAAAACAAGTTAACCATATAAAACAATACTGATTGTAATTAATATATAAATTGTATTAGCAAATATTTAGATATAGTACAATAGAATTTCATATAGTCATAATGAATAAAATCATTTATTAGTTACATGATTTTAATATTTTATCCATTTCTATTCTATCATCTATACATTTTTTGTTAGTTTCTCAGTTTGTCATTTTATTTAAACAATTTTAATTTTTTTTAAAAACTAAAAATTATTTAACTATTTAAGAACATACATTATAAATGAACTAATGAACTAGAATTGCTTCCATTCATTCCTTTGAGCTAAAAATAATAAGAGACAAAAAAATAGAATATATATATAAATATACATAAAAGTAAGTATTGACACTATAAAACTAGGTTTCCACTTGACGTAATGTACCCAACATAACACTTGTTTACCAACCAATCACACCGAAGACACAGTACATTGAAATCATACGATTAATTGAACATAAGTTGTTATGTTACGTCTAGTGTGAACACAAGTGTGAACCTAGCTTAATAGTACACATTATAGATATTACTTTGTAAAATGAAGTAATAGTAGTATTTATTTGTGGGCATTTTCATATTACTTTTATTTTTAAAACTAAAATTTTAATTTTATGAATGTTATAAATATTCAACATTCTCCTCTTTTGTAATACTTCCCTCTCTTATTTGTTAAAGTTCCATTTTGTGATTGATGTCCACTGTCATCACTACCATCTTCTAATAAATTTAACCGCGATACCATTTGCGTAATATCATCTTCAGCATACATGTCACGCGATCGTGAATTGCCATTAAATAGGGCGTTAGATATACTACTGTGTGATCGCGATTGCCGTTCCTGTCGAATCGAATGAGAAAATGCTTTTTCATTTAAAAGAGGTTTTCTATTGTAAATTCCATTATCATCCGATGAATAAATACTGGCACTCTTTCTGTTTTTCTTTTTTTGATGTTGAGCTTCTGAGCAAAGTGTGTCGGTATCATGACTGAAATTAAAATATTTGTATAGAAAATTATATTTCTTTTTTAATAGTGAATTATTTATTTTTAATGTTTTTAGTATGAAAATGATTGATGATACCTTTCATTATAGAAATCTGCACAACTTGCAGATCTAGATGGCAAGAAATACGGTTCATCATTGCTTTTTATTGAGTAACATGGAAGTGTTGATGTTCTCGAGTAACTAGGAATTGGTGGTAATTGCTGTTGGTATATTGGAGTTGCTCTTCCTCCAGCTGGTAATTGCATCCATAATGGACTTGGAGGACAATTAGCTTTCCTAAACATCTATAATCATAAAATATAATTAATATAAATTTTAAATTTCAAAGTATTTGGCCAGTTTTTGTGATGAATTGTAACATAATAATAAATATTAATAAATTCACTTTTGAAATTTTGATTAATCTCTAAAACACATCATAATGTAACAAAAAAAATTATGCAATGCTAACTTGATGTTATTTTTATTTTGTTTAATTATTGCTTAATGCTGTTATTGTTGTAGAATTTAAAAATTATAGATTGTTGTGAAAATGACAATTGCTTTTAAATATTAGGTTTACCACTATTTACTGTAATCAACAGTGAATTAAAGTAGCTCATGGCTATGAAATAATGGTAAAAATGCCAATTAGGTTAAAAAGATTACAATTTCTATATGTTAAAGCTTTACAGAATGAACTGCATACAAATTAGAGCAAAATCTAGAATTAGGTGAGAAGGATCTAGACATTACTTTCTTTCATATTCAAAATAAAAAAAACCAAAAAATCTAAGATAGAACTATCAAAGCAAATCAAGTTGATAATGAAGATATAGCTTTCTAATCATAAAAAATAAGATTTTAGTTTGAGATATCAGCTTTTGTTTGAAGATTTGTTTGCAGTACTGGATTTGAACCGCATCAGAATGCACTATAAATTTTTAAAAAAGCATCTAAAGTTAATACAAGTATTAGTTTTTGTTTATCTAATAAATCTAAAATGGGCTTCTTAAGAGAAGTGGTTGGTAAAAATGGCAAATTAACATATTTTCAATTTTTCCACAAAAACAAATGTTAAAACTGTTAAAATAAATATTGCATACGTTTTAACAAACCATTTAAAAACACAAAAACTAATATTCTATCCTCAACTTGATAATTTAAACCTTTTTCGATGCATTCTTCCTTTTACACTTCTTAACAGTATTCGGCTGACTCGGTGGAGGTAAAAACATCGCCGGCATCAACATCGGTTTCGGCCTGCCGAAAGTCCTCCTCAGTGTCGATTTTAGTGTCCCAACAGAACTCCTGACTGATCTCCCACTCACGGATCCATAGACAGACACCAAACTATCATAGTCATTGACTCGAAGTGGCGAATACGCATTCTTCTCATCCGATTCTAACTTCTTCATCAACATAGTATCGGCATACGCTTGGAAACAACATTTATTCAAGGCATTGGCAGCCACTTCTTTTTTACAGATAAACAAATGACACTCGAGAATTTTAATTCCACTCGTTCGCCGCAGGGTACATGCGAATAATGGCGGGTTGAGGTCGTTAGGAATGCGAGCAAACGGTGAGTCGAGTGGCAGGAACTTGGACGTGAACTCTGTGTCACCATTCGGCATTAAAACGTGTCTTACGGCTGCGCAAAAATGCAGTGAATCCATCGGATAAAACTTTGTCACTTTTCTACGACTTTCCGTTTGGTTTTCTAATAAAATTCCATTGCTCCAAACACTTAACCACGAGTCGATCCCACCTTTTTCAGTTGTGTAAAGTTGGCGGAGGGGTTCTTGCATTCCTTGAAGGCCGTCCTTTGTCATATGAGGAACGCAAGAACCGAGATAGAGAACGCGGCATCTGCAGATCGGCGTGGCCATGATATTTGTGGAATTAACTTACATTAGTTTTTTGATAGTTGAACTAATAGCAGTTAAGTGTTGCTGTTTGATTGCAGAAATGCAGACGGAATGTGGAGAAATGAAACAAACGAAAACTTGTTTTGAGTTTCCCCGCAGGCTTTTGCGAAGGTCTTTTACAGGCTTGTGATTGGTCAGGTGTGGTGTGGCTGAGTTATTCATTGTGAGTTTTTTATGTTGCTGATAGGAAAATGATATCTGATTTAGTCTCTAGGTTGCAAATAAATTTCTTTTTAAAGTAAATATTGCTAGATAAAGAGTTTTAGAGTTGAAGTTTTTAAAAGTGAGTCATATACATGCAAACATATGAAACTTTGAGTTGTTTTAATGTATTTAAAACTATGGCACGAATTTCATATTTGATTGAAGACCTAATAGATTCCAGTCTAAAATTTTTTATTGATTAAATTCATAAATATTGAACTGAGTATATAGCAATTTAGTATATTCAAAACACCATTCTTATTGTCCCTGACCTTAGATGACCTTCATTCTGTTCACCTTTAAAAACAGTTACGACAAACTCTCAGCAGTAGGAATAAAATATTAATAATGATGTATTTAAAAAAAATTATGGTTTTTTAATTAGTGAATAAAATGTTCGTAATAAAATTTGTGGTTTATACAAGTAGATAAGCTTTATACAGAAGGATAGTTTGTGTTTTTAAATATACAAAAATATATTAAATCATCATGTCATAGGAAAAAATTGACTTATACCAAATTTTTAAATTTTTAATCCATTTCATCGAAATAAATTAAACTGAAAATAGTAATTATTTGTTTAGCAAATTTGATGTTGGAAAATGGAAAAGTTCATTGAGTAACTCAGAAATGTTTTGTTTAGTTTTTGAATTAGATGATTTGTTAATTGAAATTAGAAACTGTTAACAAAACACATTAATTTAAAAGGAAGAAGATAAGCTGATACGAGGTCATTCAGATGGTATAAAAAGTTAATAGTTTCTATTGTATTAACTTTTAAAAATTGTTAGATCCAAAATTTCTTTGACCTTAGAAATAAAATTTTTTAATTTTATGGTGCAGTACATTTACTTCTTTAGAAATGTAAAATAGAGAATTAAAAGGACCATCCTTATAGTATAATGAATGGTATATCAGTTGCCCTGTGGTTTGTATCAAAGAAAGGTCAATCTCAAATAGAGGAAATTTGTGGGTGCAGTATAACTGGATATTAGTATAAGGAACCAATCCATATTAATTCCAGCAAACCAAAGAAATAAAAAAAAATGAAATGGAAAGGAACAACCAGAACTCTAGATTCAATCAATGGCAAGGAAATGGAAACAGGAAGAATTAGAATAGAAGAAAGAAAAGAGATTAATGGTAGGTCCTAATGGGCTCCACTACAAAGAAGCTTGTTGATGGTGTACTATTAAGAAAGCCAGGTGAAGGTTACAGCTTGAAAGTACAAGACATACAAAAAATAATATTTTAGGAATTAAACGATATGTTATTATAAAATTAATTTATTCTGAAATTTCATTATTTTTCTGTGTTTTGTTGGTTTAAAGCTAATAATACATTTTCCTTTTTTAAATTATGTTTAACATTTTTCTATGCCAAAATAATAATTTTCAATTATCACTTAGCCATCGCTTATTAATTTTTAAAATAAAATAAAAATAATAAAGTTTTAATAACATAAAATATTTATAAACAAACTTTGATTTAAAATTCTATTATAAACAATAATGCCATATTTAGATGAATCATCGATAATCGGTCAGAACTGACGTGACAATTTATTACTCTCTGCTTCTTCGTTCGATCGAATTCAACAGATGTTTTTAATCGCATTTTCGAACAAAATTTTGTACAAAAGGAAATGTCCAGTTAATGGTAAGTCATTTATAATTATCTTTGCAATATTAATTTTAAAATATATTCTAAATAATGAATAATCTAAAGTCTTATTTTATTAAATCTCAAAAACCTTAGCAAGATTTCTAACTAACCTCACTCAAGAAATGGACAAGAATAAATCGACCCGAAAATGACAGCAACAACACGAAAACCACACATCGATTTCACGTTGACTAAACTCCTAAACTTGTAATTTCAAATCGTAAAATATCAAAAAATAGCAAAAATCATCAAACAAACAAAACAATCGATCTCCAACAATCAACTTTCAATAAGCGAAACTCGAAGAAACAAAATCTCCCACTCCAACATTATTCTCTAGCAATTGTTTCATATGAAGTTTAGAACTCATTGAATGACAACTCCATCCGATATCAACAACACGTCCGATTTGAAGAGGAGGCTTTTCTTACTTGTTTCTTCAATCGCCCCAAACAAACAACAACGTCCACCTTTCTGTGAATGGAATGCGGTACACTTTTGCTGGACCTTGGTCGTGCTGCGTGGACCTCATCCAATGCCAGGCCGAACTCATGAGTCTTCGCACAGAGGAAAACCGAGTGAATACACGGTCGAAGAGGTTGCGCTCTTCAATTTAACCCTTTACGCCGATTATGTGTGGTCGGAGTCGTCTCTGGACGTCCACCGCGAGGCGTGTCAGAAGACCTGGGTCAAGTTCAACAGAATTCGCGAAGCAAGTCAGAAAACATCAATATTAGATCTTTTGGCTGAAATCAGGCTCGATCACAAAAAAACCGTGAGAGATACGATACCTTTCAGTCATTTGGCTCAATATGGTAATTATGAGTACAACGATGTCATCGAAAAGGGTTTTACCAATGAAGTTATTGAGACTCCTCTCGTCTTTGATGTAACGTGTAAAGGTGAGGCGGTTACATGGAAACAGAATTTGAGTTTGAATTCATTGACGACCGAAAGTATTGTACAAAATCAGTTAATGTGAGTTTTACGATTTTAATGCAAATTTTCTAAGTTTTAATTTTGTTTTTTTCTTTTTAGTCGTGAAGCAAATGAGAAAGCCGATGGAATCGATTACGAACAGCAGTTGGAATACACTGAAAGTTTTCGTAAGGATCCCTCATTGGGTCGTGCGCAAGAGCCACCGTTGGGAAAATTTGGACGGGTTTGTGGATCGTTTGATCCAATGTGAGTAAAGTTAAATATTTAGATTAGTTTTTTGGTTTGCTGCGATACAAAAATATTGTTTAATTGTGTTTTCTTAATTTAGAAAATTCAATGGGATGGTCAAACAACTTCTGAAATCAGATGCACCATCAAAAGACCTCATCTCCAAAGAGAAATGTGTCTCTTGGACCAATTGGCTACTTTTTGTGTACCCTGAATTTCTTCAATCTCTTTGTTCTCGCGATGACTTTGCTCATTTGATGATACCTGACATTGAAATGTCCATTGATTTTTTAGGTAATATGACTAATCACAATTTAAAAGTAAGAAAAAACAAATTTATGGTAATTTTTTTAGAAATCTTAGACAAGCCTGTATCTGCTTTCGACATTCATCAATTTCCTAAACCGAAACTTCGTTCTTGGAATCGTTGTCGTCAAGGTGTTCGAAGACTTTTCCAGCAAATTACGTCACAAGAAGTTCAACGACTTTGGTTGTGCGATGAATATCTCCTTGACAACAGAATTCGATTAGGACTTTGTACATCCGAAGAAGACAGGCATGTGGACTCATGTCACAAAGGACCCCGGGACCGAATGAGAAGATCTAACTGGATCAAGAAAAGTCCTCATTTGCACAGAAGAGAGGAAATAAGACCTTCTAGAAAGAATATTTATCATCTGGATGTACATGTGCAAACAATTTATTTTCAAATAATTTTTTTGTAATTCTTCAAATTTCAGTCTGATAAATTCAAAGAGAAAGACAAAGTGGGTCATCAAGTAGTTGTTGGTTTGCAGAGCAGTTCAACCACAGCTAGAACTCCTTCGGCACCAACGTTAACTGAGCTAAACTTTGAAGAATTCCCAACTTTAAGTGAAGCTGCAACAATGAATTTCCGACAACCTGCAGCAGTGTCTGGAATGTCTAGAACCCGGACTCAAGGCGACAGAGGTAAAAAGTCTTCACCGTACGATTGCCACGTCGAATGGGGTATTTTTGTTGGAACTCCTCTGCAAAGAAATATTCATTCTAGATCTGATACAGACCTTCATAGGTTAGAAAACTAATTCATTTAAATGATTTTGAATTAAGATAAATGATATTTTCAGATCTGCATCTCAAGGGTCCAACACTATCAGTAGCCCATTATCTGATTCGTCAGTTGGTCTTCGGAGCGAATCAGATTCAGATCTCCAGCTCCAAGAGTCATTTAGAAGACGTGAGAGCGATGCACATGGATTACTTCGGTCGATTAATAGTGGAATAAGTACTAGTTCAGAGGAATCCCAATCCCCATTAATGCAGTTGAGTAGTAAACTCTCTACTTTTTTGATTTTAAGATTTGGTGCAGCAATGTTTATTTTACTGACTGTTAAAGACCCTCTAAATGACAATATTCATTGCAATTTTATTATTTATTTAGCCAAAATTAGAAAAGATGGCTTATAACTATATTGCGTTTGTTTGGTGCCATATATTTGTCCATCCACCAACTTCATCAGACTTTTCCTATGTTATAACTGGTCGATTATTTAACAATTGATCAAAACAAAATATTTAAATAAAAAATTATATATTTCTTAAATTATACTCTAGCTAAGCAAGTATCTTTTATGATGATTATTGATTCTTTCCAGAATTGCTGATGATGGTCGCATGAACATTCATGCTCCTTCTTTCTGTCCACGTGTGGCCACTACGCATTCTAGAGCTAATTTGACGTCTAATGCAAAGCATTATGTTCGACCCCAACATCAACACCAGCAGAATCAGCATCAGCAGCAACAACACCACCAGCTGCAACAACAGCAGCAGCAACTCCAGCAACAACAGACTGCTAGGTACCAGACTTGGCAACAACAGTTGCAGAGACCAACAATGCAGCAAGCAGATTCCAATTACCAGAGAAGAAATTCTCTTAATTTTCAACAGCCAACAGCTCCCCACTGGAGACAACCTTTTCCAATTTTATGTAAACCTCCTCCAGGTTTTGAAACATTGTGTGTTATGGACTCCAGTCAAGGACCTCCTCAAGCTAATATGATGACACCAGGGCAGCAGCAATTTCTACAACAACAGCAGCAGCAACAACAACAACATTTAGCAACTGGAAGAGGAGTGTCGTTCTTTCCTCAAGCTTATTCAAATCAATTTGAAATGTTTCCATATCATACATCATTGTTTCATGACCCAGGACTCAGACTAGCATCAACCCAGTCAAGTCCTAGACAAGGGCCGACTGCAACTTCAGGAAGCAATATGAATGGCATTGCTGGTGTGACGACTACAACTACTGCCTCTGGTATGACAACCGAAGGAAAAGATAGCTATTTAATGCAACAGGTTTAAAAATTTTAATTTTATAATATATTTTAATAGCTTAAATTATTTTGTGCTTTGTTTTAGTTTCCTTATCCATTGGGATTTGCCAGTCAACTCTTTCCCAGATATGTCGTGCCACCTCCTGTCCGCATGCCTACTCCTGGCCAATTTCTCCCACCACAAGCAAACGAAATGTGGAGGTTTCCTCAGCCACCACCAATGGCAGCTCCTCCAATGACACCTCAATCTCCATTTGTTCCTTATGGAGGCCTTTTTGCATCACAGTTTGCTGCAATGCCAGGTTTAGGTACATGTCCTACATCAGGTATTTCATTTTCTGAAGGAGTCCAGCAGCAATTTCACCCATTAGCGTGGTTTCAACCACAAACTCGAGGCTACAAAACATTTATTCCACAACCTCAAAGTGGGTATTCGCAGGAAAATACAGGAGAAAGAGATTTTCGCTGCACTCCACTTTGGAGACGTGGAGAAGCTGGGGGACCACTAGACATGATGGGCAATGCTAGTTCAGGATCTGATGAAGGTCGAAAAGCAAGATGCAGAAAACGAGATCCAAATAACTTAGTACACATTGTGGGTAATGATGCAGCACAAGCTCGAAGAAATCGCAGAACTCGGTGCAGACTAGGTCGAGGTGTTTTGCCAGTGCATGGTGCCAGTGGTGAAACTCCTTCAGAAGAATCAGAACAGAGTGCAACACAAAATGATGAGTCATCTGAAGAATGGCCTCCACCAGAATCGGAAGACTTTTCTGATGTTCCTGAAGCAATGTCTTTAGAATTACCTCCACCTGACATCCAACCCTTGGAGGCATTCATGGAAGGAAAAACAAGTTTGCGACAGCACAGCTTGAATACCTCAGAATCATCCAGGTCTTCGGAACCAGAAGACATTGGATCTCCTGGAACGACATCAATGGACAGTGCAAGATTACCACAAGCCCGATACATGTCCTACAAAGAGTGTCTTCAATTATCGGCTGAATCTGATGCAAAGAGTGATGTTCCACCTCTTCGTCTTGGACCATCAGGATCGTTTCCATCTTCTCCGGATAAAGACGGGCGTCCAGCATCTGTTCAAGACGAGGCTCTTGGAGGAACAACTTCACCAAGTTCACCTTTAAGCCCCCCTCCTCTGTTGACACCACCTCCCCGTTCTTATGTGGCAACTCCAACGCTGCTATGTTCTCCTTCGGGTTGTGAGCCAGAGGCTCTTGAGAATGCCTTGTTGCAGCATTTAGTAAAATGGTCAGCAGCAAAGATGGCAACTGAAGCTGAAGATTTGCGAGGAGACAAATTCAGCTTCAGATGGATTCCAGAAGACGACCTTGAACGTCAAGCAGCCGAAGAGTATTGCCCATCTAAGGAGAACTCGCATGAAAAAATAGGTGAGTGGGTCGTGGTATCACAACAAGGTCCATCATAAAGATGCGCATCTTTATTTTATAGCTCACGGGTGCTCTCCTCTCCACAGAAGTGCTTCCGGTCGAGGAAGAGGAGGGGCACAGCCCCACGCCGCCCGAGTCGTAACCTCTGATGACCAGCTGGCCTCAAGAGAAGCCCCCAAACCCAGCCATGCAACAACAATGGATGTCGTCCCACATGGAACTACCAAACAAGCCGTCTGGAGATCACGGTCTCGTTCTGTTGGTCCCATGGGGGATGACGGTGCCCGAAGATTTTTGGTGGATCCCGCAAGGAGCAGATCACGAAAGAAAGGCCGGAAATGTAAAGTGATGGTAACCTGCAGTGATCACCACCATTCATGGGGTGGGCAAGGAGATCACGTGGTCACTCCAAGAAACCGCCATTTTGTATCTGAAGAAGAAATGACGCAGAGGACCCTAAAAAAGCTGTCCACAATTGCCGAAAGACTCTTTGAATGCAAAATTGCAACAGCTTTTCCTACGAACGGCATCCGGTCAAGTTGGTCGCCCAAAATATCGGCCAGCACAAACATCATAAACGTTTGGAATGGAAAAGATGAACCAACCTCCTCGAAAGGATCCACCAATTGGGGGTCTTCTCCGAAATCGGCCAATAAACATGTGATGAAAGCATTCATCAGTTCAGCCACGGGAGTCGTCAAGAGATTAGTTTTCAATGCCTTATAGTCTTATTTTAAAAAAAGAAAAGACAAAATGTATTTTTTTATAGATGTTTGGTTTTTGTGAACCTAAAAAATTATTATGGGCTAAATAAGTGTAAAAAGATGAAATTTTAGGTTGATTTTTTGAAGATGTTTTATTTGTTAATCTAGTCAAAGGAAGGGGTCAATGGAAATTTGTTGTGTGGCAAGTGAGACTTGATTTTTTTTCATATTAGGATTTATTATGCAAATGAAAGTGATATAGTTAGAAATTGCAAATTGAATCAAATCGCATGAGATATACAATTCTATTAAAGAAAAGTGTTTGTTTGTTTTGTATCTATTTTATTAAAAAAATGATTTTTGTAAAATTTAATAAATAAATATTAGTTTTTTTTGTACTAGCTATTGTATGGATAAAACTACAAAACAGTTTATTGAAATTTGTTTATACAAAATTGGTTTCAATTTAAATTTACAAGGGAACGGCCTGAATAAGACAATCACGGATTTCTCTGAAATTGATGTCAACAATTCGTTATAGGCATCAAAACTATGTCTTTTAATAAAAACAAGATTTTTGGCGTGGAAATCCATGGATTGTGTATGGGCTATGAAGGGTGAAAGAGGGTGAACGGCATGTGATGTCATGCCATTTTGAGAGATTTGATTGGCTCTCGTTTTTCATTATTAATTCAATTCTAATTGACTTAATAATCCCCATTGTTACTGTATTTTTGAGTGCTTTTTGACGCATGTGACGTATGTGACGTCATGTCATTTTGAGAGATTTAATTGGCTCTTCTTTTTAATTAATAACTCAAATTTTAATTGAGTTATCTGAAATTTACGATTTTTTGGCAAATCTACAAAGAGAAAGCTATCGATTGGTATATAATTCATGTGGCTCAAGTCACCCATATTCACAGACTCGCTGTGACAAAAAAACGCCTTGGCTTTTAATATATAGATGCTCACCTCTCAACCTACAATAATCTGTCAAATCAAAGTTAGCACTTTTCTCATTGTTATACACATTTACTGTGTAATTTGGCTATGTATGAATGCAATACTCTTTAGTTGCATTACTTTTATAGATTTAGATGTAAAATAGCTACAGAAGTATTTCTAATAACATATCATTATAAATTGTGTTACAATGGAAAAAAGTGCCAACTTTGATTTGATATAGATTATTGTTGGTTGAGAGGTGAACATTTTTATTAAAGGACATAGTTTTGATGCCAATAATAAATTGTATCTTATTTGATGAATGAAAGTTTTGTTTTGTTTAAGATAATTCACTCACTGCATTGCAAACTAACCAATGAACTAACAATGTGCTATAAGTTTAACAATATCAAATTTATTTAAACAAAGTGTTTTAGTAAAGCAATAATGAACTTATTTCTTTAAATTAACGCAAATCAGAGGCGGGCGGGCAGGTAAAACACCCTTTGTATGTCTTTTTTAATTCAAGACCAAATTTCAATAGGTTTCCATGTATATGCGTTGAAAGACAAGAACAGAATGAATTTAAATAACAAACTGTGACCATCCGTTCCGCCGCCGCTTGGATACGGATTCCAGGCAGCAATATCGCAGATAGGGCACATGAATGATTTGAGACGGACGCGAAATTTATGGCTTGCCGAGCCTTTATTATCAGCCGCAACCCGCAATCACTACCACGCTCTCAATGCTTCTTATGGTTCGCTGGCCTCGTACCGGCATCTATGATACCGATACGAAGTCTAAATATCAACTATACACTAAATGGCTACGTGGGGTAGCCGTACGTGCTTCTCAGCCCCCGCACAACGTTCCCCACAACCACTCATCTCTCTCTCAGACCAGATATTCCCCTGTCCGATCACTCAGATGGGGGATTAACAACTGTCGCTAATCTCGGGGTTGTGCCCCCTTAGGTAGTGCAGTGGATGTGCCCCAGGGTCACCTGACCTGGATCCATGCTGCCCTCTAATGACTGACCGGTCACAAAACATTATAAATTAACAAAGCGGACTGCTAGTATCTGATATTTTACAAATATTTTTACAGTATTATTTTACTACAATAAATTTCATAAAATATATAAAAAGATATTTGTTTTGCTCAGGCTGTTTTACAGCCTTTTGAACAGCACATTTTACTAACACCCGTTTTACATTTAGAACCATAAGCTCTCTTCCTTATGCTGCAGACTGCATAATCATCAAGCTTACATTTCTTGTTGCCACAATTTGGAGGTTCACCTTCCCAAGTGCAGAAATTATGCGCTTCTATAATGAATACACTGAGTAGTATCAATAACATTGTTAAAACCATTGTTAAGATAAGTCAACAATTATTGAGTTTGAATTGCTCTGGTTGAAATCATCAATATTAAAATTGATATAAACTTATATTAATTTTAATTAATCAGTACTGTTTTTAATAATTAGGTTAATTATCATCAGCAACAATAAGCAATAATGATTAAAGTTATTAAATTAATTAAGTATAGAAAATTGCAAATTAAGCCAAAAGTCGTTAATCTTCTAACGGTGCCATTTGATGTTATTTTATATTTTTATTAAAAATTTTATAATCTTATTTAATAAATTTTTAAAATTATGTATTTTTAAAATTTTTTAAATTTTGTTTAATTTTTTTTAAAATTTTGTTACGAAATTGCGTTTCCTATTTGTTTTTGGATATTTGGTAGGAGAAACTGCCAACAGACTGTTGTGTAGTGTGTCGTGAACCCAAAGAGTTGGGTCACGATAACGCTCGCGACTAAATGTCGCAACACTCGACGCGCTTAAGAGGGAGAGGCCAAACATGTGGCTCTCTTCCGTCGTCGTGTTTTGGAGACCATCCGCGGGCCCCATTTTGGGCCTGGCGATGATGAGGAGACTTAATGAGCCACCCAAGACGGTCAAGACTGACCAATTGCAGAGGGGCAACTGCCCATATTTCCCACCAGGGAATAAGGCGCCGAGGGTTTCGGCCACCGAGTTTGAAAACAGAACCACACCAAAACCCAAAGCAACAACACATCACAAGCGAGCCCACACCTCAACATCAAGCCAATCAACAATTCGATTCGGAGTGACAGAGGACCGGGACCAAGTGATACGTTGCGAGCGATTTTGGAGGCAACACGGAAAATCGTCACGGAAGACTTCAAGTGAGCAGTGACGCGTGCTGCAACGACGAACTCACACGGACCCTTCACCAGACTTTGGCGTCGAGTGAACCTCCGCCAAATCAGGATCGTAATTATATTTTGACTATTGCCATTACTTGGCACTTTCTTAATACTTGTTTAAAAGCCTCGGCTCCAATGATAAGTTCTTGTCCAAATTGTATTTGCATGGAATAAAAGGGTTATTCTTTAATTTGTAATTATTTGCCACTTCTTTTAATTCTCCTTTAGACTGCCAACCGCGGTAAATTGGGGTAATTTTCTCGCTATCGATTCATTGATATCATTGTGGAACCATCGCATCCCAACCAAATAAAATATTCGGTTGTCGGCTTTGTCGAATTTATTATTCAAAGTAAATAAAAAATAGCAGCGCGACAAGTGATTTAAAAGTAAAGAGTAAATTTCTATAATAGAAAATAAGTTTGATTTGCTGTATGAGACATTTGTTTGATGATGTCTCATCTGGCAAGGGAGGAGTGTGGTGATGCGAGATCAGGACTTTGATACTGCATAGTAATAAATTAGAATTATATTCATTGTTAGTCAAATATGTTTAATCATTATTAATTGTTATATTCCATAAATATTGAGTGTTTAAATTAATACCAATTGGTTGTTAGAAAAGTGCTTAATTATTGGCTTTAGACTATTAGATTGGTAATTAATGATTATAAAATTGAGTGATTATTGTTTATTAGTGATTGATTATTTTAAGTTGATTGCAGTGTCTGTTGATTATTAATTGAGTGTTTGCCTATTGGTAGTTTAGTTTTATTACTTTATTAAATTGTGTCTGGTGACACATGAGAAAAGAGTAAAAATAGAGTTGGCTTGAAATCACACTCTTAAAAATAGGACTCTTGCAAGTGAATCATCAGCACAAGCAGTGGAAACCAACCAAATAAGGAGACATATTGAATGTCTATGACAAACAAGTTAAAATAGAACTGCATTGAAAAGAGCAGTCCTCACTTGGAGTTGAGTGTGAGGTTGGTTCCAATGTAGACAACAGTTTTCACTAGGATTCCAGAGACAGAGGTTAACTCTCATGCTTGGCAGAGTTTCAGTGCTCAGTTTTGTGCTGGTCCAACAACTACTGGTGTTAAATAAGGAAATAGTTTAATCAAACAAGAAGGATGCTGTCAACACATATACATATATAGTACGAGAGACTCGGAACAGTGAACAGTTTTAGTGGAAAGGAGTATACTACTAAATGAAGAACTCCACAACAGCCAGAAAAGACAGAAAGGTGTAAGGATTTACCTCAACAAGACGGGTGGAACTGTGAGTAACAAAGTTATTTGAAAAATGCATGCTATCAATTATCATATACTTAATATGTTGTGTTGTATGATGAGGATATGGATATTGTACTTAAAATTTAGAAGTGTGAAATATTGTGTTTCACACTTCTAATGTTTCACATTAAAGGTTTAATTTATTGTTATTGTTTAAAATAAGGAATGTGTTTATTTTTCCCTTGTCCTTGTGACGTCACGCCAGCCCAGCTGATGCAGCGAGGAGATTCCCTCAAGGCCGCAGCTCATCACAGTTGATTGATATGGGACCATCCTTGGTTAAAAGTGGTTTGTTTCAAATATGACTAGGAGAACAATGTGCAAAATTCTAGCCGAGTTGGCCAACAGCTCTTATTGGATTGAGTTATTTTGTACCACTACTGTAATTAATTTGTAATTGTATGACCAGGCAATTGCATAGTGCTTCAATGCAGTCACCAGACAACCATGATAGTGGGCAGGACAATTAAAGAACTTGGGTTTTCCGGCTATTTGAGGAAGTTAGGTAACTTGTGACCAAAGTAGTCACTGGGAGGCGCCATTGGTCATTCACATGCCCAGAGAGCACTGGTCTGACGCAAAGAGGGCCCGGCAAGCAGTCCCCAAAAGAGTTGGTGATGTTGGCGCCGAAGCGTCAACACATGTGAAAAAGAGGATCGTCCCGGACACAGAGGTGTGCGGACAAGCTCTCGCCTGTACAACATGCCACGAATGAGCAGGGACCGCTGATCGGAGGAAGTGGAACCAGGATGAGAGGCGAGTGCGACCACCATGAGTGATCTTTGTATTCTATGTTTAATGGCTCCACGTCCGAGGGTAATATACCTCGAGCGTGCGGTTGACAGCCCGGTGAGTAATGGGTAGTGGGACAATGGTACCAAGGTTGGCAGGTCTAATAAAGACCCCAAATCTTGTATTCATGCATCATTGTTGTTTATTATTCGTGCACCTAGCCGAGAGCGCAGGAATCAGACTCCATAACCGATTCCAGCGTCGATGACCCTGTCACAAACTTCGCCATGAAACCTTATTATTTGTGAAACTTATTGGCTATATGGAATAGTCATACCTGCTCTTTCAACTCCTTAGCAACTCCTACCATGGCCACTGCATTTTTCTAAACTAGCTGGCTTACTGCATCCATTCCTGTTGTCTAAGCAGTTGGACACAGACTGACCAGGAGGAAAAAGATTACTCTTTTCAGCTAGGGTTGGTCAACTGTGCCTATTGGCTATCTTCTATCACATGGTGTTCCCAAGGCCAGCACAAGAGTATTTGACACCCCTAGGCAAAGAAAATATAGGTGACCCCATACATTGGGATAACAAGAGATTTGCAAATGCTCTTGCCGGCGCATTCGCAAATCCTAGATTTGAGTACAAAAATTTGACTTTAAAATTATGCGAGCATGCAATGTTGCTCCGAAATTTAGAGACTTATTTCTGAGAATACATGCCCCCTCCTTCCTTCTCTCTTCCTATATCTTGATGCCCCTTGGCGATCACTTAGGTTTGCCTAATAGCACAGTTAAAAGCGGGCAGCCTTTAATTGCTTTTCGGACTGTTAAAGGGTTTGTAGGGATTTATAAAATGTTAAAGTTATTTTTGAAATTTTGAATGTATGGTGACCCCATACATTGGGATAACAAGAGATTTGCAAATGCACAAATGCACAAAGGAATTGCAGGAAAGCTATGACTTGTGAATTGCAGCCAATTAGAGCGATCCAGGCGGGCAGCCTTTAATCGCTTGTCTTTTCGGACTGTTAAAGGGTTTGTAAAGATTTATAAAATGTTAAAGTTATAAGTCATAAGTTATAAGTTATAAAATGTTAAAGTATAAATTAAAGAAAAAATTAAATAAACAAATTTTGATTTAAAACATTCCAATTAGTTACGGGATCCGACGAATAGTCGTACGATTCAACAACAGTCTATGCAACAAAGTAACAAATACATAAAACCCCCTAGAACCTTATTATAATGAACATTATCAATCATAACACTCATATTCGTCATAATGAGGTTAGATTTTTTAATTATTTTCCCTACTTTTCCAGCACTAAAAACCGTATTCAAAAAGTGAGGCGGAAAACGATCGTTTTCGACAATGGCAAAGATATGGAATTAACGGAAGTCGTTGAGAACATTCCGTAAGTTTATGGAAAATGCAATTATCCGGAACCGGAAATTGATTTTAAATCGAAAAAAGCGAGGCGAAAAACGATCGTTCTACCTCCTAATTCTCCGTAATAACAGGAGAGGGCGCACCCACCGGAACCGATCAGTTTTGGGCATCAACGGAGCTGATCGGACGCAAGGCGCTTTTGAGAAACGTTTGGTTTGGGTAACTTTGTATCTTTAGTGTTTGTTTGATGGTGTGTAGCATTTTTTTTAAAATTATTTTTCTTTAGGACTAGTGTTTTTGGAATTCTGGTGAGGAAAAACTGGAGTTTGTGTGGCTGGATTGAAAAGAAGAGGTATAGCGGAAAGTGAAACCAACATGGCGGAAAGCAGTGATCATGATTATTCAAGCCAAGTGAGCCAAGTTGACACAATTGAGGACATGGCAAAGTGGGTTAAGCAAAATTTACCTATGATGATTGCTGAAGCCATAAAAAATAAAAAAACGTGTAACCAAACAAGGGCATTGCTCCCAGGTCACGTGGCCGACCCCGGTGATAGCGACGGGTCGAGTGCTGAGTCAGAGAAAGAGGCTGACAATAAGCAAATTAAAAATAAAGATACTAAAGATACTAAAGATCTTCAAACCTTTGTAGAGGTGGTATCAGCAAAATTTTCGGATGCAGTGCTAGTAGCAGTGGAGAAACTATTACGTACATGTTTCTTTGAAATAGATGAAGACCAAAGAGTTCAGGTGGAAAATGATATCTCGATTCCATCAAATTTAAAATTTTTGTTACCTCCGAAATGTGAACAGTTTGTGTTGGACGGTATTTCTAAGAAAGCACTCACTATGAACAAGGTTTTAAGTAAAGTGCAGGCAGCTGTGTTAAAAGTGGCATGTCCGGTAGCGAATTTGATAACTTTATTGGTTGCCAATATGGACACGGAATCAGAAGAGTTTGAGATGTGTATGAAATTGTTGTCATCTACGTTGGTTGGAATCGGAACAGCAAATGCTTATGTGGCGAGACAGAGAAGATTTATGGTGACGGAGTCAAAAGGAGAAAAATGGAAGTTATTGTGTAAAAAATTGAAGGCGTATCCTGAGTCCTTATTTGGTCCGGAGGTATCAAAAGATATTGAGGATTTGGACAAGTCGGCAAAGTTATCTAGAAAAATAGAAATTAGACCCGCACCTTATCCCAAGCGTTGGAATTTTTCGATTAATAGGAAAGATTGTGACCATTCACTCCGCCGCCGCTTGGATACGGATTCCAGGCAGCGGTGTTGTAAATGGGCCACTTGAATAATATGAGACGGACGCGTGATTGTCTGATATGCGAGCCTTTATTATCGGCCGCAACCCACAGTCACCG
>JAQFZU010000332.1:0-30929 GCA_034696185.1 Henia vesuviana | reverse complement strand
AACGAAATTGCTTAATTTAAAGATACATTTAAGGGATCAAGTAAGTTAAAGAAAACGATTTTTTAAAATTTATTTCGTATTTCAAGTTCAGATTCCAACTTCTTTTACCTTTTCCATTACACTGCCTGACATCTTTCACTTAGAAATACTTTTTTTCTATTGGCAATTGAATTTACTTCTTAAGTCACACTTTCTAACCTTTATTCACTTCAGCTTAGACCTGGCTATTTTTTCAGTGGCTTTGGAAAGTCACATATAGATTGGTTTAATCTAAGCCAGTACTTACTAACATTATTAATGTGGGAGTCAGGGATTATTAGAAATAAGTTAAATAAATTATTTAATTTTACCTTTCTCAGAGTATCTTAGTGTGAATCACTGAACATTTTTTTATTAGTAAAAAGAAATTAATTGGCAAGAAACTAAGCAAAGCTTTTTTTTGTTATTTATTATTTTCTTTACAAACAAACATTTTAATTCTGACTCTTTAATGCAATTATTACCCAACTTAAAAAAGTTAAAATTGCTTTCTTAAAGCGTTACTTTCATATAATATTTCCTTACCTAATGTTTGAAGCATTTTTTCTTTCGTTCATTGTGACATTTGCCTTTTTAATTTCACTATCACTACTAAAAAAAGAAGAAGAAATCCATGTGTTTTAAGTATATAATAATTTTGCACGCATTAATGTGCTTGACAAAACGAAAGTAATGTAAATTAAATTAAGCGCTGTTTAGTTTCTTAAGAAATTAGTATTTATATTAAAGCTGTTGTTGTAGAATGAAAAAAGTTTCTTTCTCAGTATTGCTACGTCACTCACATGTAAATAAAGTAATTCAAACTTTGTTAAATCCTTTGAATTAAAGAGTTAAATTTTATTATTGAAAGAGTTTTCGTTTACCCAGAAGGTTATCTTGTGTGTTAATCCCAATAATATAATAAGTGGCAGGTTTAATGCAAATTACATGCATATTGAATCATGTTTTCATAGTGGCTTCGGTTGTATGAAGTTAGTGCATTTGGACCGATGCCTGAGTAAACAAGCGCACATGCAAGGGGTCAAGTGGGAACTTGAGGCTGGGAACATCTCGGCAATTAACGTAGTTGTGCTTTTGTAAACAATTTGATGGATGGTATTTAAGATTTCGAAAATTTTGTTTATATAAGATGTCCAATTCATTTACTTGCTAATGAACTACTCAATTTTTCTATTCCGATTCTTGGAATGAATTTACTCATAAATATTGATTTAGCATTGTTAATTATATTTGTATTTAGGATTTATAATTTCATCTTTAAAACAAATATTTTTCACAATTAAACAAAAGCGAAATTATTTAAGCAATTTAATATGAAAATTGATTTTTTTGTGTTTGTAAATTGGAATTATTGGCTTAAGAATGGTGATGTTGTCGTTGGTCATTAATGTCAGAAGTAAGAACTAAGCTAAAGGCAAAAATAAGGAATTACATTAGTAATGTTTTGCTCTAATTAGAGTTGGATTACAGAGGGTTGGGGGGATGGAACTCATCATTTCTATTGCTATTTTGTTCATAAAAATTTTTTTTTTTAAATTGATTTTTTTTAATTATATGTAATAAAATAACAAATTACAGAATTTAATCAAAATTTTAAAATATTTTTAAAAATATTAATTTAATGGAATTTTAATCAATTTAAATGAATGATGACAGAAAGAAAAATGGGATTTTTTTCAAAAATCCAATTATTTGGTGAATGGGATTTGCCACTTGTAAAATTTAATAATTTCTTTGTTCAACGTGAGAATAAATATTTAGGAAAATAATGATTAAAAATTTTCCAATAATTTAACTTTATAATAAAAGATACTTTGATTTAAGAATAATTTTTTTTCTTATTTCAAAAGAAATTTACATTTTTTAATATTTTGTTTGAATAAGAATGGAAAACATTGAAGCTATTAAGAAACCGAAGCAGGTGGTGTGAGTAGTGCGATTATTACTAACTGAAAGTGAATCGCAAAACTGTCGGATTTCGATCAATTTTTCCTAAGATTAAAAAGTGTGTAATTTTCAAGTTTCAAATTATCGATTTGAAAAATGAAAGTTGCGAATAATTAATAAGATTTTTTTTAAAGAATAGGCTTACTTATAATGTTACATAAAAAATCACAACTCTTGAAAGCAATTCACTGTTCAGCCTCAGGTGGGATGCTATTGCGGCTTTTGGGGACTAGAAAATAAATAAATAATTCATGGCAATTAAAATCACAGATGAAAAATATACATTGAAAATCTGGTCATTAGAATTTATTTCTAAATTTCAATTATTTTACTAAACCAAAAAAATTCAATCGCCAAATTTTAATTGAAGTTGGTGATTACTAGTAATTACATTAACCAATTACACTATAGAATACCTGATTTCAATTTTAAGCCTCTGATAACATGACATATCCATTCGACCTATTACGGAGATTAAATTTTTGATTTCTGATTAATACAGTTTAAATTTTCCCATTCCTAATTAAAACATCAGAATAATTCAATTAGAAATTGTTAAATTACTGTTAATTAATTTGCAGATTTAAAAAAAAATTAATTGATTAATAGACAATCTGATGCGCATAATACTTTGATTAGATGTAGATAAAAACTGAGAGTCCCATTAGCATATTTAATTAGTTTTTTGTTAATTTAAAATAAAAGAAATAAAATGTACATAAAATTAATCTAATTTGCTCTTCTCATCAATTCTGACTAACCTTTTTTTTATATTATTTAGTCATTATTAAACTTTAATTTTTTTTTTCTAAATAAACTTTTAATTTACTTTTGAACCATCCAAGCTGAAAATCTTTTTAGCATTTACTAACTATATGGTTAATAGCTGTTAACTTAAAGTTAATCACCGTAAACAAAAATCCCATTAAACTCTACAATGAAAATTGCATTTCAAAATTCCTAAGATTTATCCTCAGTGTATTTTCTTTTTCTAAATTTCACTTTATTGCTATTTTTAACACTTCACGATTTGCCAAAAGTCGTTCGGGTTAACATTTGATTCAACTTTAACGTGTGCAAATTAATATTTATGTCTTATTGCTGACCTGGCTTAGTTATTGCGCTGCACGAAGAGAAAGAATTATGAAAGAAGAGAGTCAGCAGTTTGGCTTCATTAATATCGTTTGCGAACGACCTCCTGTTGGGAAACGAATATAGAAACGTTGTTGATATTTAATTCCGCTTGTGTTAGTTTCGAGAGGCGAATTTTGACCCTGCCAGTTGCACAAACAGGGCGTGCGACTATTGCCTTTGTGCACGCTTCACATCCTTTTTATAGGAGCGAGACTTTGCATTAGTTGATGCGATACAGTTTTGAAAATGAAAATGTTTCCATGTCTTGTTTCCTAATCTGCTGATTATTGCCTAAAAATTGTTAGAATGCAAATAAGGTGCAATTGTGGGCAATTTAACTCTACCACTTGATGCCAAGGTTATCCAGGTGTGTTTAAATTTCTTTTATAAGATTAAATGTTGTGTAAATGAGGAAATACTGGCTCATAATTTAACGATTTAAATTGTTTACTTAATAATGTTTATGTAAATAAGTCAAATTGATGAATTATGGCGCAAGTTTTAGAAATTAATATTAAAAGCAAGAAAACAAGTTGAAGTTTCGAGTTTCGCCATAAGACGGCAAACTTGTGTTTAGAATATTCTTAAATTTCTTAACAGCGAGTTCACCGCTATCTTAAGGAAATATAACTCAGTGCGAGATAAGGTAAACCACTAATGTTAATTTCAGGGAAAACAAATTTTTTCAAACTTTCAATTTAAGTAAATAAGAATAAATTTCATATATATAATTTATGAAATGAATTCGAGTTTTATTTGAATTTTAATAAAAAAAATTTTTTTTTTTAGAAATTTATTATATGCAAATGAGAATTCAAGTGTTAAAATTGCTAGGGTAAATGATTTTGTGAGTTTTGAGCTGAAAATAAATGAGCCCGGTATGTAATTCACATCTAACGACAGTGCGCGAGTCGAGTTGATTCATTAAGAATTGTTGAGTCAAGTGTTTCAAGTGAGTTTGGAGGAAAAATTCATTAAGAGAGTTACTACCAATAAATTAGATGGCACAATCTGCTCAGGTATTAACCCAAGAAAACTCTTATTTTTGACATCTTGTAGAACTTGACTACAAAAACAAAGTATGCAGCAATTTATAATTTAAAATATGCAACCAACCAGTGTAAAAATATGCAAATTTTTAATAAAATTTAAATTAATATAATGAAAAATTTAATTGCTGCTAATTACGAACAAACTCAAACTCAATTTACTTTACTTTTATCAAATTACGCAATTAAACCAATTCCATAATCAAGCAAACAAAAATTAAAAGTTAATAACAAAATGACATGATTTTGACAAATTTGGCAAATAAATGCTGAATTTGAAGCTTCAATCAGCAAAAAAAAATTTTATAAAAATGACTGGGCAACTAAAATGAATGCGAAATGAGTTTGAAGCACTGTTCTTATTGGTATAATGAGACAGAATTTAGAAGCTTCTACGGAGCCATTCATTTTAATATGTGCTGTTGTCACTTTTGGAAATTAGTCCCGTGATATTTATGCAGTCATGTCAGCATTTCTTCCTCATTATTTCTAATTAAAATTTTCTGTGAGGACAAATTATATTATTCTTCCAACAAATTAATCTTTGGGCCTGCAATCCTTAATTATTCCTGTACAGCATAATTTAAACGACACATTAGTTATGCTCTTCCTGTCGCATTATCCAATTTAGTGAATAATAACATTTCCTTATTTTTTATTTTACATATGTCGCATCTAATTATTATTGGTCGGTTAATCACGTTGTAAAATAAGACAAAAATCATAAATTATTATTTTTAAATATAATTTTTTCACTTTTTATGTTATGAAATTCGGGAAAATGAGTGTAAGAAAATAAAATTGCCTAATTTAAATATTACGCAGCTATAAAATTAAAAATTTTCCCTATGCGTGGTAAAAGCCAGTTTTAATCACTTCACAGATGGAAACTAAGTACCAGCAAACTATATCCACCTCACCAATTGCTGAATGTGCATATTTCCCCCCTTCGTCGTCTCCAATCTGTGAGAAAAGTGTGTTCCAACCAGTTGGGTCTCCTGCAGACCATTAGGTCTGCCATAAAGTGAGTTAGTGATGTGAGCGATGAAATTAACGAAATTAAAGAACCCTCTCCATCGGAATATGGGCTTTAGTCTGACACCGCGGCTTAGGGGACACGGACGTGGTCTGAGGTTGCAGCTTTCCAACCGTATCTAATAGGCTGGCAGTGGTTTGCGCATGTCGTTTACGTTGACTTTGGAGCTTTTGCAAGAATATTCGTGTAATGAGATTTGATATAAAGTCGTAAAAAGAGAAGAGTGAAATGGAATATATGCGACTTGAAAATTTTCTTAGGAATTTTGGGAATAAAATATGAATTCAGTTTACAAAATATTAATTATTATAATTTTATTTACTGTCATTTAATATTTTAATTTTATTTGTGTATTTTTTTGATGGAAAATTTGATTATTTTATTTTTAAAAAAAATATCTAAAAAAATTTTATTTTTTTTCAGTGAAATCAATCTTTGTCATAAGCTGATTGAGGATTATTCTCGGTTGCAGCATCAGGTAGGATTATTGAATATTTTAGTTTTAGGGTCTTATTTCCACTGTAATTGTTTTTAAAGTTTAAATTTTACTAAATTTTAAAAATTAAATTATTATTATTAGGAAAATAGTATTTTTTGCATTGATTTTATTAATACTTTAGCTTATATTGACCCTGAATATTCGTTTATTCATTTAAACACCATTATGGAATTAAAATACAATTCGCTAAATTTATAAATGATTAAATGCGCTTTTAATAATTGGCAATGATATTAATGTAAAGAATATTTAATTTGTGAACTAAAAAATAATTTAGCAATTCTTTAGAAATTTAATCAGAATTTTTTTTGATTTGAAAAAAGGATTAATTCTTCTTTTTATTTCCAAATTTCTAAAGTCGTAAAGTCATCCGTACTTTGTTGCCCCATGAGAATTGAGCTTAGAAAGAAGTTGATTTTCAAGCAACTTTAGTTAAATCGCTTCACAAGAAAATAAATCTCGAATTTTAAATTTTTTTTAAAATTTTCGATTATATTACATAATAAAAAGATATTAGCAAGTGAAATTTTAAGAATCAGGAAGCGAGCATAAGAAAATAAAATTGCCTAATTTAAATATTACTCAGCTATAAAATTTAAAAATTTTTCCTGCGTGTTGTAAAATAGAAACTTGAATTATTTTGTATTTTAATCTCAAAGAATTGATGAGAAGAACAAAACGAATAAAAGCTGCGGTTGCCGAGCACTGAATGGCAACACAACGATGTTGTCATTTGAGATAACGGTTTTAATTAAAATTCTAAAAACTAAGGGGGGGGGGGGAGCTTCCCTACAGTTTGCCAACAAAGTTTAGACGATATGAAAATCTTTCAACATTAAATATTAACATTAACGAATTTACAATATAATAATTCGTTTACATAAAAATGACATTTTAGTATTTTTTTTATTTCTTACTCCAATCATTGTTTGCACATGAGTAAAAATTGTGCGATCAGCTTAATTTAATAAGAAAGAATTCAAATCCCACAGTGAAGATTTTTCAGCTATGTTTGAAAGGGGTAAAATAAATTTTTTTTTTGGCATTATGTCAATCGAAGCGAATAGTAAACGGATATTTTCATAGGGAATCATCCTAACTGAAATTTTAATCTCTGTTGAGGCTTGGGTGCCTTATACACGTTTTTTTTTATCTTCCTCATTACTGATAAAAAGACTTTTTTTTTACATTTTCTTTTGCTTAGGAGATAACATTTCAAATAATAGCGGGTTCTTCTCCCTTGAAATTTCAACTAGTCTTTCCATATGAGCGCCCTAGCAGAATGTGATTACCCAGTTTTGCATATTTTTGCTCACACTCTTCAGTCTTCTTTCTTGATGCTTTTAGAAAAATTCGCGTTGTCGTTTCAATCCTCGGGAGAGGAATCGGTGTGGTGTGAAATCTTTACACCCATTTCCATTAGTGGGAAAATGGTGTAAATTTAAAAAAATGGTGGGAAATAAAAAAAAAAAAAACTTGGCTTAAGTAAAGTTTATTATGCAAATTTGCTCTTAGTCAAATTATTTTTACGCATAAAATTCACAAATTAAAATTTTAATATTAAATTTTTTTTATAAAACTTTGAATATTTTTTTTTTCAGTTAATTATTCAGTGACAACTGGAAATTAATTGAAAGGAGGAAACTACATTTTGGAGTGCAAAGTCAACTTAAGATGAATAGTACATTAATCGAGTCGCATCAGCAAAGTTTGTTGGTTCTGTTTGTAGTTTCAATATTTACTCCCATCAGAGAAAACCTAGATAATTGAAAGCCAATTGAATTGGATTATCTTTTCCTTTTACTGTCACACTAGAAACATTTTGATTAATGACTCAAGCGGAATGCAATACCACTTGTATTGACTTTTTTCATCTCATTCTTTTTACTCTGTGAATAGACTCAATTTGTTTTACATCCACGCAAATTCAAATAAGTTTTTCCTAAGGTAAAACTTTCCTCGTTCCTTCTTTTTTCCCATTCCCTCTTTTGTTTTCTACCTCACGTCCATATTCCCTCGGCATTGTCATTTCTATGGGAACCCGACATCTATGTCCAATACAGACAACAAGAGAACAAAAAAGTGCTTTCAATTGTTTCTCTACAACAAAAGGACCTCGGGAGACTGTATTTTGCTGGTTTTTTGTTTCCTTACCACATAAGAGGACATATCTTTAGAGAGTCAGGGTCTAAAGTCCGTCTGAAGTGGCGAGACAAGGGATACAGTGTACAGTACATACCGATAAAGACAACGTGAGTCCCGGATGAAACAACCTATCAGTTTGTTTCGTGGTTTGTGAATTCGGTCAATGCTTTTTGTAAGATGAGGTTATCTCGGTCGAGTTTGAAGTTTGGAATATAAAAAAAAATATTTTTGAGGTTTTTGACAACTTTTTTGTTTTTTTTTTAAGGCTTTTAAAGCTTCAGCTATGATTGAGTTGTATATTAAGTATTGATCGAATCGATTCCAATGATAAACTAAAGGAAATTAATTTGTGAACATCGGAAATTAAAACTTTTTTTGCATGATTTTATATATAATGATAATTATTATAAAATTATTTTTACAATTTAATATGAGGATCTACAATATTTCTAATCCACTTGCACTTGGAATAAATGCGATTTACGAGCGAGCAATTATTCTTTTTTTAATGCATTTAATCTCATTTTTCAATTGGCTTCGAGAAATTTAAAATGGATAATAAATTGTAACTGCGAGTAATTTACATTAATCAACAATTTCTCATCTAATTTTTTTAAATTCTAAAACATCTTTTTCAAAAGAAATTTTATCAGTAAAAGAAATTTTTGTTTCACTTAATGTTATTTCATATTTTTTTTCATTTTAAAATTAACTGTTTTTTACCCCCTAAAGGACATATGTAAGGGAAAAAAAATAAAGAAATTCCTGTACCACGCATGAACACACGCAAGAGAAGTCATTAGCTCTAAATCAACGAGAAAAAGAAATTATAAATCAAGTGAAAGTCAAGTTAACAAGATATCTCGTTATTCAGCAATCAATTCTAATCAAATTTCCATGTGGGCCAAAAAAATAAAAATAAATTTTACTCTTAAAGTTAATCACATAAACAAATGCACCCGAATTCAACGATCGATATATAAAACCGTATATTGATAGAAAAATCTCTTATTTACTGTAAAAAATTTCAAATTTATTAGATAAATCTAATATTCTATCCTTTTCGTAGTTTTTTAAAAAAAAATTATTTATGGTTGAAATTCATAATTCATTGTGTAAATAATTAAACAGACAGTAAGCTTAATATTGTTTTTAGTTAATCAAGTTTAGGTTTGAGTAATAAATTTTTAAATTGGGATCTGATTATATTCAACAAACGTTGGTAAATATGCACACATGCAAATAGACTTAATATTCATGAATATTGAATAATTTAATCGTCAAATTTAAAGTTGACTGTCGTAGTTTTGCAATGTCAATCGCACTAATCTCTACTGATTATTATGGGTAATTGAATGGGGGGAAATACGAGTTGTGTATTTGCTTATCTTTTTGTTATGCTCTGAATTAGATTGCGTTAAGAGTTTGCGTATAGAATATCACGACAATTGATTACGCATAAGCTTCTAGTGTTCTAACGGATATTAATTTCAACTTCTGCCTAAAAGAGAAAATTAATTTCGGCTTCAAGTGTGACTTGGAAAATATTATCTCGGCGTTAATTAGATATTTTTGGTTTAATTTTATTATTTCATTAATTTAATAATCTTTCAAGATGTTTATGTAGTGTTTTTGGCTATCCTCATACACAATTTGATCCAAACTATACTAATTCAGAAGAAATGATTTGATTATGCATAATAAGACATGTGTATGATAAGTAGGGGTGAGCCTTTAGTCTGTTGGTGTGTAGCCAGCAGGTTGTCTTTGTGATGTGAAGTAATAGCAGCGAAACAAGCCACAATAAAATGTTGGTAACAGGTTTGCCTGACACTGACTATGTGGGCAAATAAATATGTTGCCATGTAAATGTCTAATTTATCATGGCACCTTTTACTGATCCTTTACCTTATTTATTGGCTCTTCTATTGGAAACTAAATTTTGCTCATTTAGAATAATTAATTGTACATCGAGTGAAACTGTGTACCAATTAAAGTTGTGAGATGATGAAAAATTGAAAAAGGTTAAAAGACATGAAAGGGAGGCTTATATTTGTAAATATTTAACCTTATTCAAACATGCGTTTCTATTGCGGTTTTAAAACTCATAAAATGTTATTGTTTAATTCAAAATGAAAGCTATCAATATCTAAAAGTGTAACTTTTAAAGATATTAAATTCAGATTATCTATTTTTTTAAAAAAAATATATTAAAATTTAATTTTGGAAAAATAATAATAAATTTTTGATTTCTATGCATAATTTATTTAAGTGGATTTTTTTTCTAAAAAAAAAAAATTTCTTTTTACTTAATTTAATAGACCATATTTTTTTAATGAATTTTTGAGAATCAAATAATTTAATGATTTTTGCTTTTGTCAATTGAACTGGTAAACTTAAATTGGGTAAAGTCGTCTCTCGCAGTTGGTTTGAAGAAAAATGTTGGTGTTTGGAATGTTTTATAAAGAACTGAAAAGTATTGGTGGATCGATATAAGCCAGATCTCGTTCTGAGGTGAATACTGATCGCTCTATGTTAGATACCTCACGTCTCAATCTTCGAAGATAATTTCCTAGTGTCAGTTCAAAAGAACAAGTATTTTCCAAGTTTAAAAACTTTTTTTCTTTTAAAAGTATCAAATTTCCACTAGCGAATCAAGACACGAAATCGCAATTTTTTTTTTCCTCTGGGTGTGAGTAATAGTTAAAATTGCTAAGAAATTTAGAGGAAAAGAAGAGTAAAATGAAACAAAATTGGGTACTTCAATTTGATCGCACACGCGTAATTCGACATTTTTAAATATTCATTACGCATAATCATATTCAGTGACTATGTGTGTCTTTCCGTGTCTTCTCATTAATAATTTCACGCCGAACTTCATACAAATTTCTTTTCTCTTCTCTTTCCCAATCTCAAGAGATTGTTCTCTTCGGCCGTGACGAACAAAGTTTGTCAAGATTAAGTTTTTAAATTTAATTTCAACCAAATATTCGCTCGGTTGAATACGGAAAACTCAAACTTTGCAAATTTTCTTTTCAAATTGCTCAAATCATTCCTCACTTTAAAATTTAACTTTAAATTTTATAAATAATTAAAAATTTATCATTTGCCCTATTTTGTAAATAAATAAAATTTAAATACAAATATTTCGGATGTCATGTTTGATTTGAGAAAATCAAATAACGAAATTTCTATTATTCAACATAATTTGTTTATTAATTTATTCGAAATTCATTAAATTTTAATTTTTTCATTTTTTTTTACGTTAAATTTAAATTCTTTTGTTGTCTTTAAAGTTTATTCACATCAAATTAAGTTTGTGATTTAAACTTTTGCATTTGAGAGGCCATATCAGTAGGTTTTTAGTATCGTAATGAAATTTTAATATTTCCATTAAATTTATCCGAGGCGAGATCCAATTCATTTCCTTTTCCTCAAAACCGTTTTCTCGCTATAATTGATTTGAAAGTTTAAGAGTGTTTTTTTTTTAATACTGTTTTTACAGTTAAGATAAAATGGGATTATTTTTGCCATTTGATATGAAATTTTGATCGTTTCATTTCAACAGTGCCATCGACTGTAGATTGTAAAAGTTGTGAAAAGTGAAAGGGCGGTAATAGATATGTTAGTACGTCAAAAAACGAGCCAATCTAATTTGCTCGATCTTTTCCTCTTCTCTCTTCTCTCAGAATTGACTGTAAACAACTCCATAAAAAGTGAAAAAGCACAATCGTACAAGAACGAAGACGGCATAAATCAAGAGTGTATAAACACGTTAGTCTCGGCAAATTGACTCGATCTTCGTTTTTCCATTTCTCTACTGGCAAAACACTGTTGGCCTTGACTCGATGTTGTGAAATTACGAGGAAACGAGAAACTCGGGTATTCTTGAGTTACGCGAGACAAAGTTTAATTAAACTATTTTTTCAACTGGCATCGAATTTTCATTTGGTTTTCTATAAATTGGATTTTTTTTTCTTTTACGGGAGTATATTGACTTGATTGTTTTGAATATGTTCTGAATCAAAGCAACTCAAAGCAAATTATTTTTGGTGGAATCTAATTAATGTGAAAAAGGGAGAGTTAATTTATGCTCCAAGATGAAAAATATATATTATGCATGGGGTCTTTGTGTGTTTTTAAATTGTTTAAAACCATTTTACGCATTTTTTAGTTTACGCCCTCTATCGGTAAAAAGGTCATATCCGTAGTATCATAAAACTCTAAAATATCATTTTTATTATTTTTTTTCTATGAAATTCGAGTATTATTAATGAAACTGTAAAGTATCTAAGTGAAAAATTATTTATTGATATTTTTTGGGTGAAAATTGTAATTTATTGGAAAGTCTAAATGTTTCAAGTACCAACCTATCTAGTCTACAGAATCAATAGGGGATATAAGTCTTCGTAAAACTACATTAGGTTGTATTGCTTCGGCAATACATATACTAAAATTGGAACGATACAGAGAAGATTAGCATGGCCCCTGCGCAAGGATGACACGCAAAATCGTGAAGCGTTCCGAATTTTTTTTTTTTTGAAAATTAAACACAAAAAAAATATGCAAATGTTGTTAACACAATTTGAGGATTTTCCTATTGAATTTTCTATTGCATAAATTGAGACGCAATTCAATAATTTTATTCAATTGTAGTATAATCACTTTTGCTTGATAAATAAGTAATAACGAAAAGTCAAACTGCCATCTAGCGAGTAATTTTTGAATTTTTTTATACATATCATCATTCCCAAAGAACTTATAAATTTACTAATTTAAACATTTACTTAACTAATAATTAAAATATAAGTTTTAGATTAGTTATTACAAACTAAAAGTAGGTTTAGTGTTTGTCCTGATTTAATTAACATAAGAAATACTTTAGTCACTTATCTAACTAATAGTATTAGCTGGGTCACTATATAAGAAACAGCTATCCCGTATATGTTTGTATTGCTTCGGCAATACATATACTAAAATTGGAACAATACAGAGAAGATTAGCATGGCCCCTGCGCAAGGATGACACGCAAAATCGTGAAGCGTTCCGAATTTTTTTTTCGAAATTTTTTTTTCACTAAATAAAGAAATGGAATTTTCTAAAACGTTTAAATGAATTTTTAAAATCGCTTCAGTAGCGTTGAATTTTATTTATTTAAAATAAAAAAAGTTTTTTTTTGTGCAAAAAAATTATACCGCCATCTAGGGATGAAATTTCTAAATCCCTAGATTGTAACTACTTTTATGGTTCCTAAGAAACTATTAACATATCCTTTAATAGTTTACGATATTTCTTGAACTTTGCTTAACTAATAATTACAATTTACGTTTTAGATCAACAATTACAAACTGAAAATAATTTAAATACATTTACCGATTTAATTTACATCAATAAATATCTCAATCACCATTGTAATGGTTGGGTAACGGCTAGGTTCCTATATAAGACATGTATCACAGCCTGTATGTTGTATTGCTTCGGCAATACATATACTAAAATTGGAACGATACAGAGAAGATTAGCATGGCCCCTGCGCAAGGATGACACGCAAAATCGTGAAGCGTTCCTAATTTTTTTTGTCAAAAATTTAAATTTTAAATTCCAAATGTGACATTTAATTTTTTTTGGCCAATGCTATTTTGGCATTTGATCGAATTTCACCAAAGGAAGACAAACAAGCGATCAAGACTTCTTTTGTTGCAATTGAAGGGCCACTAGATGACGGTGAAGATTTACCCGAGGGGACAAAATGGTCAACCGTACTTGTATTGATTCCATTAGAGTAAGCAGATCACGTCCTACCTTAGGACAATCAAGGGCAGAAGCGAGATGAAAGCGTTTGTTTACTTGTGAGATCAAGAAAGGAAACACCTCCGAGTCAAGTCAGTCCTCTTTCCACCATCTTTTATCATCACGACCATTGACAAATACCCGCAAGTTAAAGACAAGCCACTAATTAAACTTGGGAAATTATTTTCTTTCACTTCTCACTGAGATGAGCAATCGACTTAATTTCCTTTTTTATTTTCGATTCTCGAGTGCACTAATTACTCTCAGTTTGTGTTTTCCACTTGCCCATTACACAGGTTGCGGTCTGTTGTGTTGCTTGTAACGAGATTGGCCATAGACACAAGTTGATTAATTTTTGTTTCGTGCTTGTTCAAGAGGAAGTTTAAGACAAGGAAATTAGTTTTCTTATTGGATGTCCAATGCGATGAAAGCGAATTAAAGACAAGAGGAAAAAGATTTGTTTAGTATTGTGGTAATGTGTCATTGTAATATGTTGTCAAATATCCTTAGTGAGCGATAACAGAAATGCTGATAAGTCATTGCTACAGGACATGTGTGGGAATAAATAAGCTCAAAGATTTGTTTAGAGTGACTGGCAGTTTAAGGGGAGTTTGTAACTTCTTTGCGGTGAATTTTTTATATTTTTTTTGTATTGTGAATGAGGGAGATGGATTTTTTAAAAAAATTATTTGAAAATGGGCAGAAAATGAGAAATTTACAGCATTGCATTTTTTCAAGTCTCAAATGATTTATAGACGCAGTAAAAATTGTTTATTGATATTTTTCCTTCCAATAGAAAAATTGAAATTAACCAAATTTTTCATTTCCAATTGACAGTTTGGCAAAATATCAAATCAAATTTTTACTATTTTTTAATATTCACTAATGAACAATTTTTTTAAACTTTTTTAATGAAAAAAAATCTTCTTAAACAATTTACTTATACATTTTTATTTACACACCTTAAATTACAAACAACTGGTAAGAAATGTTAGCTTAACATAGCCAATATTTATGTGACATAATAGTATCGATAAACCTTGTTTCTCCCATTTTGTTACTTGCTACGGGAATGTCTAAACACGCATAAAACATGATAAACGTTTACATACCGCAAACAAGGAATAGTAAAATTGTGAGGTATGGTCTTGCGAAACCCTTCCAATATTGGACAATTGAGTTGAGTGGATTATAAGTTTCCAGAATTGCCAGCCGTATTTTCCTTTCTTTTGCTCGTACTTTCCGATACTGTAAAGAGGCACTTGCAAGATGGTCACTGATGCCGCATAAATTCGGGCTTAATTATAAGGAGCTTTACCTTTGCACGATTTATTTCTCGCAAACGTTATTTTATTTTTTTATATTTTTTTCTTTTACTCTTAAATTCTTTACTGGTTTATGACTGCTCCCATAAGGGCTTGTAATCTTATTTAAGAAGAATTATTACGAGTCGTGGTCGTGTTCTTATATTACAAGATATTTGATGTTTTATTATCTTAAATTTTTAAAGAAAAAAAATTATTTTAAAAATTGAAAAATTTTTTTTTAAATTTTTGAAATGAAATTTGTAAATTTAACTTTGAAGTAATTTAATCGTCGCAAAGCTACATTTACCAGTAAACAGAAAAGGTTTTGTTTCTTTCATCCGCGCCTGAGTTAAGCTTGCTTTTAGTGGCACCGAGTCTTTTATTGTCATTAGCACTAAGTCGACAAAGCGTGAGAAAAGCACTTAAATGAAATTTAATACTCGGAGAGGAACAAGTGACATTTTTTTTTTCATTCTCTTTCATTATTTGTTTCTTTTATTTGTTTTTTTTTTTCATCTTTAATACGAAATGATACAAGCTAATAGCAATATACACGACTGAGGTGTGGAGTTTTATATAGAAGAAATTATTAACTAGGAGTTCTTATCTGAAAGTTCCACACCAAGACCTCTAACTTGAAGTTAAGATTATCTCAGTGTAACAGGCGAATGCTATAAAGAAAATTTTAAGTGTGAGTGTGACATTTAACTTTTTATTTTATATTTTTTTTTTAAAAAAAAATTGTTAACAGATTTTTTTTTGGAATTATTTTTAAATTGAATTAATTTAACTTGAGTGTGATATTCCAGTTGATGAATTAAAACGAAATATTTATTGATTTGTTGACTGGTGGTCAAGAGGGAAGATATCTACGTTGTATCAGTAGTTACAAGTTAATTTCTAATTAGCTCATTATCAACATGCAATAAGCTCTAATTTCATTAACATGCTTTAAATTATACCAGTGGGAATGAGAAAAAGTTTCATTTAAATTCGAGAGAAACAAGAATGGAAAATAGGCTCTGGAGTTTAATTATTCAAAAAAAAAAATTTTTTATTTTTAAAATTAATTTTTTGAAATTGGGTTTTAAAAAAAAAAATTACTTTTTACATGAATTCGATTGTGTTAATCTATTAATACTAGTTTAAGCACGCATCTTTTTGAAAATGTAATAATTTTGAAATATTAATAAAGTGTTTCGCTATTTCAACCACCACTTATCGCATTAGCGAAATGGATGGTACACACACCTCTGAAACCAATTTGATTATTGCATTCGCAAAGCCTCGGTTAGTAATTAGAAATTCTAGATGGCAAAAGAAAACTGTGCAATTTTATACTGACTTGGGAGTTATATTTTAATGTTGGGAACGAATATAATTAAATTTTATTTTATTATTTAAAAAAATAATATTACAAGTTTTAAAATTTTGTTGCATATTTAATGTGTCCTTTGAGCATTGATGTTATTTATTGATGTTTGCACTTGGCAGCAGAAAGAAAAATAATCAAAAGATAAATTATGGAAACAATTTAATTTTGAAATTAAAGCACTTAAAATAGACAGAAATATTTTTTTTTGTTAAATTTTTAAATTGCATTCATTAAAAAGTAGTTCTCTTGTGTTCCCCATTTTTTCCCGGACAAAGAACTCTTTCAAATTCAATAATCGAAGCAGAAGAGCTTCACGCTTTTAACAATGAGAAATTATCATTAGTGTTTATCGAATATTAATTTTTTTTTTGCTTCGCTTTGTACTTGAAAGAGTTCAAACTTTTCAAATACAAAAGTGTGTAAAATGATTTATACAATAAAATCACATGCACGTGACTTGCAGTGCCAATTTAAGTGAACAATGGTCGAAAACGTGTGAAAAGTACTTATTGGTTATTTTTTTCACCTGACATTAGCAGATATTCTTCTATTGGTGTTGAAAAATTAATCGCAGACGCATTAAAAACCAGGGGGAATTTTAAAATTTCATCCGATTAAAATTCTCAAACGTAATTAATTAAAAATACGAGATCATATTTTGTCTATTGTTACATTTCAATACAAGTTTTTGTATTGCTGATTTCAACTTTATACTTGGCTCTTTCATGGCCTCAAATGTAAAAGCCCTTTCACGTCTATTCATGCTAAAGGTTTGATTTTACAATATTACTGGAGTTTTTTCTATTATTACAAATATAACAATGTAAAGGGTTAAAAGCAAATTTAATAGTGAATTTCTAATTTATTATCATAAATCATAATATCTTAGACATCATTCAACATATTATTTTTTTACATTCTCATACAATATGACAACATTTCAGCACAATCAAAATTTTTTCTCTTTATTTCCGAGGCTAAAAAAGAAGCACGAGAGCCTTGTTAAGGTAAGTGAAAGCTTAGAGGCACGGTGCGAGAGATGTAAGTTGAAATTGTGCCTGCCTCAAGCGGTATCGTGGGTGCTAGTAGAGGTGATGTTATCGTAGGTAAGTGATGTGTTGGAGTGTGCTTTGTTACTACTGAGACTATCTTGAGCCCGAAAGAGCCTCACGGCTCAATAAATCCCTTAGCAGGCATCAAAAGAAACGGAAAGGGGGAAAAGGCTGATCTGATTGAAGAATGCAAAAAGGCTCTTTTATAAATATTCTTTCCTTTCCTTCTCATGATTTGTATCTGGAGTCGCCATCTGCCAGTGAATTGGAGCCAAGTTGACAACTGACAGTTAAGAAAATAGAAGACTAGTGTTTGGGTGTTTGAAATGTGTAAACGATAAGCCTATACGAAGACGGCTATACGTAAGCCTTTCGAAAACCGATGATTATGTCTTTGTGTATGAAATGTCGCAAACGACAATATTGAACTTAAGATGATAAGCGAGTCAACATTAGACGTTGTTGGTATACAATGTTTGCTTACTTGCAACAGACTTGTAGATAATTTTATCTTAACTCAAGACAGTTAATGACGTTATTGCATAAGAAAGTACGAAGAAAACTTCAGTGAACAAGCACAAACACAAAAAACAAATTGCAAACAACATTTTAACAATGACTAAACTAAAATTGAATAAAAACTCAAAATTATTTTTAAATTATTTATCGCACTAATATTTCCAAAATGAAAAGGCAAATAAGATTTTCAAGTCCAATAAAAAATCGTAATGAAAACATTAATTTTATTTCAGCTCCATCATAATATAATTTTGGAAAGAATTTGACAATATAAGCGCTTAGTGAATTTCATTCCATTAAAAAGGCATTTTCTTTTAGCCTATAATAAAATTAAATTTAATTGACTACTACAACTTGATTATTCATCCATTTTGCTCGGTTTAATAGAAGTTTAATGAATTTATCCAAGCACGTCGTCCGCTTACATTTACTAGACGTATTCTACGAGACAATTTCTTAATGAAATTTTAACACAGCGACGGTACCACTGGCAACATACGCATTTGAACCGTCGAATCGGGTCTGACAGTTGCGAGAGAGTAATCACTCCGTATGAGGGATAAATGAATTACTAAGTTAATGTCATCATAGTGACATGTGCGTTTTCGAGGGACTGTGGATTTTATTTTACTGAGGAAAAGAAGGAAGTTGAGGAAGCACTCACGTGATTGCAGTGTCTTTTCATATCAGATTTCTCACGAGATTTTCTACGAGAGAAGGGACAGTTAATGTTCCTTTGCTTCCAAGTGCTTTTGAAATGTCGATCTATAGGAAAGTGATCTGCTCGCATCGAGATGAATGTCGCTGCGCTTGTAATCGAAGAACAAATCTTTTCTTCTAAGGCGATCAAAGAGGATGGCCAATGCATCTGCAAGTCCAATTACCGAGGATTTGGGCGACATGAGAATTACAATAGAGGGAGAAAAGATCTCGTCACTTTTAGGATTACTTCAAAGGTCGAAGAAAGAAAAGTTTTTTTCCAATTTTTTTTTTCTTCTGTGTCTTAGTTCCTAATTGGATCGCATGTCAGGGTGATGGCCATTTTGATAAAGAAGTCATTGATGAGTTCGCAGAAGATTGGAAAATTGACGATGTTTGGATTTTTTTTTTTCGGTTTTGATCCAATTAATGAATCACCTCGATTTTTATCTGCAATGATTTTAATAATATTTGTTGACCTTAATGGGATTTTTTTTTAAACTTTTACGCGGTTTCTAATCATCCACTGTCAAAAGCTTCTTCACGATGAGTAATGCGTTTTTGAGCTTCGAGATGAGTAATGAATTGTTGTCAAAATGTATAATTTTTCATTTTTTTTTTTTTTAATATTAAATAGCAACTAAATTAGCTTAATAAAGCATGTCTTCTATGCACACACTAAATTATATTTGTTAACTTTAAAAGTTTGTCTTTACTTTGTTAATGCGAATTAATTTTCTTCGATGACTATAAGAACGTGAACTGAACACATTATTAATTAACGCAAACCGTTTCGCATTTTAAACAGGCAAAATCTAAAGAAAATAATTTCAAACTTTCAAATTAAAGTTGGACTGGAATTTTAAGTTAAACTAAAAGTTTGTAATTAAAAGTTTTAAGTTTTAATAAAATTTCACTTCATTAAGTATATTTAATTCGATGATAGATTGTTCGTCTTAGGGATCTGTACATCATCTTAACGATTGCATGATAGTGGTTAATCAAATGTGACGTGTTGACCTGAAGCAGAGTTGCTTCACTTCAAGTATTTAAAGTGCTGTTGGAAGATTAACGGCTTTTTAGTTTAAAAAAAAAAAAATTACAACAACGTGATAAGTGTGCCAATCTAAAGTCATTTAAAAGGCTTTGATTTGCCAGTAAAATGGATTTGGTGAAAGATTGTGTCGTGGGAAAATGAATTGATTATCTTTTTTTACATTTTTTTTAAAATTCTATGTACACGAGTTGCGATTGGTTTGCAGGTAAGAAAATTGTCACTTTCGTCTCAAATGTTTTGCATTATTTATGAGATTGCGAGTGTAAAGTGTTTTGAGGCAAGTGTGACAAGGCACTTAAATTCAACAAGTTTCGCGGATGGAATGATAAAAGTTTTAAATAGTGAATTCTAAAAGAATTCTAAAAAAAATTTATGGAAATGATTTTTTTTATTTACATAAATCAACTAATTCTGTTTGTTAAATAATATTAGAAAAATCATGAATTGAACTAAAATATAATTTAAAAATTTTATATAAATTTTTAAAAAAAAAATTTGTTACTACAAATGATGTTCATATCCATGGAATGATTTTGTACAAAGATTAAAAAAAATGCAAAAGAAATTTTTTTTCTTTAGTTTTCAATCAAGTTGGAAAGGAAGAACATCAGAGCCCAATGTGAAATTAATAAAATGCGCAGAAGCAGTGAAGCAGAAAGTATGAAAAATTTAATCAAGTGCCTATAGAATGAATGTAATTTTTTGTTTAAAAATTTTTTTTTTTTTAAATTTTAAAAAAAAAGCTCTAAAGTTTTTCTTATGCGCAAGTGGTTATTTTTTAAACCATCAACACTCGTGGAAGATAAATTTAAATTTCATGCGTGAACCATTTTTGCTCATCTCTTTACACACTGTCAACAAATAATTAAATTTGCAAGTTATTAGGATAAGCAGTGAGAATGGATAAATTGATGGTTTGCATTAGATATATACATTTAAAAGATATTTTAATTTGCAATTCAAGTGCATGAAAAGAGATATGTTGACAGTGAATTTATTGCTATTGTCACAACTGGAAATAAATTATAAAATACAAGTAAAATTGAAAATAAAATAAATTTACCAACTTTATAATTTGATCAATCAAAAAAGCATTGGGGGATACATACAACACTACAACTTTATCCGTCTCTTTCTGTCTGACAGACCGGAAATCTAATTGTGGCGCTCAGAGAAAATTGTTGGTTCAATAAACTGAGAGAGCAGTTTTCAGCTTCACACATAGTCGCGTAATAAGATAGGAGTTGTCCAATGGCTTTTAGATTGAACAATCTACTGAGATATGTCAGAATTAATGGATCCCAACTTTCAAGCTTTGACTAATCTCTTTTTTTACTTCCATTTTCAAAGACACATGTATTACATGGCACGCCTTGCCATATTTTTTTCCAATTTGTCACAAGGGCTGAGGCAGAAAAACAATTACGAGAGGCCGAAGTAGTGTAGTGTGTGCATTTGTCAGATTTCTTTGAAGTCACCACAAAACGTGATGTGGCATGATTGTTTCTTTAAGTCCTTTTGGTTGTTCGAGGTGATTCTTACTATGTGGTCTGTCACTACATCTATTGTTGACCAGATCATCTGGACAAAGAAGCACTCCAAAACAGAACTCGTAGATGAGCATAAAGTAGAAAGTACATTTTTTGTGTTACTTTTTTAACATTATGTTAACAATACGTCATGAAATTTTATTGACGTTTTAATGCTTTGAATTCACTTAGTCCAGCTATAATTAGTATGGATTTTTTTTACAATCTCATGTGGAGGCAATTTGGATTCGAAACTTGTGAAAGCAACATCTATAATGAACTTTTTTTTTTCTTTAACGTTTTTGTTTGGTTTGCTCGTGGTGGTTTCTTTATGCGGCTTTACCTAAAATTCCAATATAAGCACAATAGGTACGGAGACAACACCGCCTTTCTTATTATGCCGCGAATGTTTCTTTTGGAATTTTCTTTAGCTCTTAGCTGAGGAACCGTCTTGCAATATCATCCCGAAACTGCATATAGATGTGTATATATCTATATAGGTCAGAATCGTAACAGTTTGGTGGGTATATTAAAAAAGTTGAAATTTGCCAGGAATGAAATAAATTTAGCGGAAAGATGAAGAAACCAGAGTAGAATTTAATAAAGTTCAACGTACTTAACACGTTTTTAATCAATATGGAATGTAATTTGAGATTTTACGTTGACATTTTAAAGAAAATGTCAAAACCTTTCTTTTGTTTCCTTTCCTTACAGCTTTTTTTTTATCATCAATGTTGAAATCGCAGACAAGTTAATGATTATTACAAATAGAACTTTCAAATTCTCATTAATACACTCTATACAAAAAAATTACATTCCCAACACGTGATCAAACTTGTATGTTTACGTGAAATAATTATTGGTTAAATTACAATTGGCTCAATGATTTTTAGTAGAAAAAAGTTTATTAATTACTGTATAAAGTCACCTTTAAGACATGAATTAAGCATATCTCATTTGATATGCAAAGAAAAAAGTAAAAATAGAGAAATATATCTTTGAGCTCGCACTATCTTATCCATCACGAGGACAATTTCAATGGAACTCCATTTCAGTCACACACTTTCTCTTCAACATGCAGAAATATTCGTAGACTTTGTACTCGGAATTTGATTTGAAAGAATGATGGATCAACTTTAGTAGAACGTCAGCAGTTCGATCGGTGCACTTATTGTATAAACATCGTTATATCGAGGCTAGGGTGAGTTTCAGTCAAGCAAGACGCGTGCAAGCGAAATGCATCATTTCGACATTTTGGCCCTTGCGTCGTTACGATTAAAGTCACGGCAATGCACGGATTTCTATGCAGGTCTGGCCGTGAAATCACATCGAAATCCGGTAGCAGAGAGCGCTCGCTCTCTTTCGCTTCACTGCTTTCTGCCATGTTCAGTTTTCGCTTGCAGGTGGAGTGAAAAATAAGTCCACCGTGGTAAATGGTAGAGGATAATATCGCGGGGCGAGGAAAAGCGAGAGGTCTGTGGTTTGTGCTACATTCCGAGATGAAAAAGGCAGCAGCAACTGCCGAAATTTTCAACGACTTTTTCAAGTTCTCAATTATGGTTTTTTTTTTTTTTTTTAAAGATACTATTCCACAGGATTAGTTTGAGATCTAAATATTTTTTATTTACATTCAAACTTTAAATTGTGAATTTATTTTAAAATCTTTGAAATTTTCAAAAATTTTATTAGTTGAGATTTTAGATTTACCTTGAAATTCAAACAAATTAATTAAAGTTTAAGTAATTAAAATTTTTAATTTCTTTTAAAATTTACGTCCAAATCTTAAACAGTTTGTAGCTTATTTTTCACATTATGTTACAGCACACTAATAGATTTCGCATAACTTTTGGCAATTAAAAAGGTAATTGCGTATGCGTATGCACACCATTTTAGTGGTTGTTAAAAAAGCTATTGGACATTTTCTTACGAATTTACCAGATAAATTTTAGCTGTTAATTTTGAAAATTACATTTTACATGGGATAAATTAATCTTTGTAATTTAATTTATAACCCAAGTCATTGTAATTAGTAGGTTAAAGTGACTAATTTACTCATAAAAAATTTATTTGATTAATACAATATCAACTCGTTCCCATTGTAATCTTCTAATACCAGAATGATTGAACCATTTATTTTCAATTGTTTTTTTTTTTATTTGCAGTTACTGTGTTTTTAAAATGTCTTGTGTTTGAGATTGTGGTTTATTGTCTTCTATTTCCACCAATCACAACAGATAATCCATCATGTCCAAAGCAGGCTTAGATGTTAAGATTCAATTTGTCTTGTGGTTTTCTAACAAAAACTTGACGTGTTTTAATTTTTTTTTTTTTCTTGCATTTTTTTCACCAATTCCATTTCAAAAAGTGGATAGGTAAAATCGATTTCAGCTGAATTAATTTTCGTGAATTGTTTTATTTTTTTTTGAAATGCAAATTTTTTTTCTTGTCTCATTTAACCATAATTTTTTTAAATTTTATTAATAACAATAACTTTATGAGTTTTTTTTTAAAGCTTTTTATTTACTTTTAATTTTTTAACGATTAGTGCATCTATTTTGCATTCGTTAATGAAACATTTGATATGGTTGCGTTTAGGACGACAAAAAGACTAACATGGCACCTCATTAGTTTCGCGTCTGCCAAATGAGCTTCCGTCTCTTTCAAGATGTTTTTTATTTTTTTTTTGTTTTATCGCTGATTTCTTTAAAACGAGTGTGTAGATTTTTGAGTGATCGATATATTATTGTTTGGAAGTAGGATTTAACTATAGTAAGATTAAATTTTTTTTAAATATTAGATTAAATGAAAATTAAAAAATTCACGAAATTACATGTTCCGTATTAAATTTAAGATGCGATGTAATGGAATATGGAAAACAGGTACATTTTTAACTTCACTACCGCTGATAATTAAAGTTTTTTTTTTTTTTTTTAAATATTTTTATGTTTTTTTAAAATCTTTTTAAACAACTTTTTTTAAAATGTTTATTTATTATTCAGCTTAATATTAGGGGAATTTTAGAACAAAGTAATAATAATTTCGTCTTGTTTTATTTTTTTGGTTTGGAGCAAACATTTGTTTTTTCTGTGCATTCGCTTTATCTTTTAATGTTATTACTTTTGGTTGAATTTTTAAAGTGTTTTATTTGTTTTGTTATAGTGTATTTTTTTGCGTTGTCCTCGGGTATGAGTTTAACTCGAGGGGGCCGACATTCAAGGAAATCTCGTATATTTTTGGATTTGTAAATGGTTAAATCCAGCAAATATTATCATTGCAATTTTAAGAAATTCAGAGCAAATTCAAAGAAATCTAAGAAAATCATCTCAAATCTCGACAATTTCCAGCAAATCCAAAGAAATCCAAGAAAATCATCTCAAATCTTGACAATTCCCCGCAAATCCCAACAATTCCATGGAAATCTACAAATGTGAGTGCAGAAAATCCAAGCAAATACAAGGAAATCCACATATTGGATTTGTGAAATTGTAAATCTCGTACGTTTAAAAACCGATTGTCAGTCCCCTTGGTTTAACTTAAAAAAGTTTCAGAATATACCACTAGAGTTCGTAGTGGACTCTGTGATTAATGGCATCTAGTGGAGAAAAAGTGAAGTAAACATGATCAGTTGAAATGAGAATATTACTCCTTCACACTCAATCATTGCAAATCTAATAGTGTGCAAATAATTGCTAATTAGGTCACCATTGCTAGTTTAGGGCGTTACTTCTAGCGATAAGACAACCAATACTACATTTAGATTAGGCAGAAGAATGGGGCCATAAACAATCATTTCAATGCATAACAAAAACCAAAATTTTTATTTTCCATTTCTGAAATTATATTAAAGAGTAAATTGATTTTAATTTGTTGCCATATTCTTTAATTTCAAATTTTCTTCAGTTTCTCTTTTTATTAATGCCTCATATCGATTTTTTAATCCGGGCATTTGGAAAACAAGAAAATGGTTTCAATGTGCATTACTAGATGGCATTGGAGAAAGTGACATTGAGAATTACATCAGTTTGATGGGTGGATTATCAGAAGGCTAATGGAATCCACAATCACTACAATAGTATTAAATTATTTACAAAATAAATAGGCAACAAGTTGCTTCTTACTAGTCAAACATTGTTTTGTTTACTTTCTTTCTTCTCAGATAAGAAATTTATAAACAGTGTCTGTTGTTAATACCAATTAAAATCTTATCTGATTATACATAAATCCTGGCAATAGATTGGAGCTTATCAGCTGATTAAGTGAATGGACAGCATCTGCACAACATCACACAATTAGTGACGAAAAGCGATAGCAAAGTCTTCAATTTTCAACGCTAGATGTCTACATTTACATTCATTTCGATCATTATAACAGAAAAAAATATTTTCGTTATAAAATTAATTAAAAATGTATGCAAAAGATTCCAAATTCTTAGAAATTAGTTTTACCTAATTAATATAATATTTTATATGTATATTAAATAGTTAAATGAAATATCTCCAATAAACAAGATAGAACAGCAATAGTAAGTTGCTCTCTTAAGTATATAAATAAGTAAGAAAGATCAATACAAATTGCCTTAACACAACGCACAGTAAGTGTATCTCCAATAAGATAATTATCACTTTCTACTGCTACCTTCACTTTAAGCTGAAATGTTGAGAATTTTCACGATGCAACGATATTTATATAACGTTTAAATAAACCATGGTGACAGGAAATTAAGGGTTGGGTGCAAATGTGAAAATCGATCATTGATTCTTGTCTCAACTTTGAGAATGGTAACTAAAGTAGAATTCTTCAACTTCGCACGCAGTTTACGAATACATCGAATGTGACAAACTCAATTTTAATCAAATTGCTTCGAAATTTTATTGTAAAAAAAAATCTCGCGAGAGATGAAACAATGTTATTTTAAAATAACTGCACTTATAAGAAAACGAAGAAAATTGATGCCATTTATTTTAAAATTTTTTAGAAATTTTATCTATCACAATATTCAGTCTAAAAATGCATAAAAAAAATATGACCAAAGTTTCCCCAAACGATTATCGATCTTATGTCACACTAGAAGTTTACGTGTTTTTATTTTTTCTGCTGTACTGTACCTCGGGGAGTGTCGAGTTAGGTCTTGTTCAGGGAGAGTTGTTGTGTTGTTTGTTACTTTGAAAGAAAGACAAGTGAACTTTTTGTAGGGAATTCCCTGTAAATCGACAAGAGCAGTAAAAAAGATCAATAATTTATACGGTTTAGTTTAAAATGTTTTTTCTTTCAACTGATTTATTCATTAGACAAATGGGTTCATATCATATTTAAACTACTGAGTTTTTGTTATTACCGCATCAGTTATTACCGTCAAAATGACAAATCGTTCTGATATATGTCATGTTATGCATATTTTATACTTTTTCAACTGAATATTATATTTGATGCAAAATATTTTTTTTTATTATTATCTTTAACTTTTAATTGCTATTCTTCTATTTCAATGAATAGTAATTTTCTTTGTAGAAAGTAAAACTAATTAGTTAGGTTTCTTAGAAAAATAAATTAATGCATTTTAAATGAATCTACATTATAATACATATATTTTAAATTAGATTCCGAGCACTCAAATAACTGCAATTGTATTTTAAATTTTTTTTTCAACAGTACTCACTTATGGTCGATATGCAACAATGGCATTTTTCACTGCTTATTCGAAGTGATGCAAGTTATCCTAGTAATTCCATTGACAGATTCACGAATTGAATTTTTTTTTTAAAAGAGGAGTTTTTACGTGATACTGTTATTTTATTTTCACATAAGCAAGAATAGAAGTAGATAATAAAAGTAAAAACAAAATTATTCATAACTTTAAAGCATTGATTTTTAAGTTTTAAATATTTTTCTTTTAATTTTTTATTACACACTTTTAATATTATTAACAATTTATTATTGGAATTAATCATTTTGATTGTCTGACATACATTTATAACTGATTTTTCTCAATTTATAAATAACTTAATCAACTTACATAATCAAAAATTCGGGATGGATTATATGAATTTGATATGATTTCTTTTTTAAAAAACAAAACAATTATAAACATTATTATTTAAAATTATGTAATTTCATATGTTTTTCATTTTGGAGAAGAAATCGATACACAAATATGATATGCTATTAATGACTGAGACTAAATATTCACATTGGTATTCATTCACTCAATTATACTCTCATCCAGTAAACCACAAATGGATCTGACAATATAATAAATAAATGAAACGACATCTAGCAAACAAAAATGTTTATATATAAGTTAAATCTTTAAACACTTAATTGTCGATTTTTATTTAGCAATACGAATTTACTATATTGAAGTGAGTCTTTTTTCAGATTTAGAGAAATATTTCTTTATCTGAAGAAAAAGATTTGTCAGTTTTTTTTTTTATCTCTCTCTTCTTCTTAGATTTTTCTTTTTCTTTTTTATTTCTGCAGGTCATGTTTGTATTGCCCAAGGTGTACATCAGGCAATCAGTTCTCGTCTTCTACGACCATCAAAAGCCAAAAAACACAGGTTGACAATTGAACGTGTTCTATTGGGGACTGTTGTACCATCTAGGGAGGGTATGACATAAATTCCTCCCCCCCGCAAATAAGAATTATGGCTCTTCCATCACTTTCTCCAGCTTCCAAACCTTCAGAAATTTGTCCTTGGAGATCATTTCATCACATGTACCATTGGCGTTAAGGTTCGAGGCGAGGTCAGTAAGGAAATTGGTGTTCGTTTCTTACACGTCATACAAAGGAAAAAAGGAAAAGTATTTTTTCTCCTCTCACATTTTTGTTACATTCCGATAGTAGAATGGTTCATTGCACACTTGCACGATTTTTATCCAAGTTTTAGTTTTGCAGGGAGAAAGAGAAAGGATGGAGCTTTGGCCTTTTGTAATATTAGTACGATCAAAATGTTTGTGCGGTCACAGCTGGAATGATGAGAGGAAGACACTGGACCCATAACACCATCAGCGTGATGATTGAGCTGGGCTTGGACGACACATCTGCAATGCAATAATGAGAAACGTAATTAATTACTTGGATTTTGTTCAAGAATACCAACATGTGTAAACATTATTGCTATTGCCAAATGACATAATGAAAAATGTTTGTTTACATAAATCAACCAAAATTAATACAAGGAAACAAACCATATTTTTTCTGAATGTCGTTAATAACAATATTTGTTTATTTAATAAATTCTCACCCATATAACACTTTAATATTGAAGGAATGTTTCCATTCATTTAAATAACATGAATGTTATTTAATATAATAACGTCGCAATAACCAGTGTTATCTGGGTATCACACGACTGTACTTAATCACTATTACCATATTGAATTTTGTCTATGTACAATTTGGTTGTTTGAAAGTGCGTAGTAAACGAATTGAAGGTCTCATGATTACAAATACCGAGATGGGTTTTTGCAATTTCTTTCTTTTTCGATTGTAGTGTAAGAAAAGTTGGGTTATATGTAAATGAGCTTGATCAAAAGCCATCCAAATTTAATAGCCGAGTTTGAATGTGACCGAAGCGCCCCTCTTTATTTCCTTTGTCCAGCATTTTGCATATAAAGAGAACCCCAGATGCCCTCCCACGAATTTGCGTTCGACCGTTAGAAGAGCAAGTCAACTGCCTCGCCAAATCCAACATTCATGAATCAGGCGATGGAGGTCTTGGTCTCGTCTGAGCTCGGGGACTAGGGCGTGTTGGGGCTTTGCGGACGAAAACTCTTCCCTAATACGCATTGGGATTCTGGGCCTTTCTTGGTCGCTCCTACAATTTTCTTTTCACGTTGATCTATCCCCGCAATGGCAAAGATGAATGGGATCTGTTTACTCGTTTCGTGATAATTCCGAATGGAATTGAAACAGTTTATCTCATTATTCGGTCAGTTGATTTCAGTTTTACCATTCCTTATTCAGATAAAAAAAATTTTTTTCTAAAATGAAGTCTTCAAGATTGGAATTGAAGTGAGAATCGAATTTAGAAGGAAATTGTACGGTAAATGAATTTATCAAATATAATTTGGGCAATTCGCAATCTCTACGGGCATCCTTTATCAATTACGTGTTAATTTAATTACAAAATGGCTTTTTAATTATTTTTGATTTAGCACTTAATAAACTCGAAAAAAAGGTGGGTTGTAGTGTGAGTCGATTCATCTTTCTTCTTCCAACACTAATTAACTAAAGTGAATTATTAATACCCTAAGTAATCTGGCAATACACTACAAATTGTTTTACTTTCAGTTTTATTAAGGGGTGAATCACAACTGATGCTTTGCATTAACTATGTAGTTTCTTAAAGATTTTTTTTTGATTTAAAGGAAACGAAAAAATAAAGTTTTTTTTTTAAATTTTATAGAATATTATCGTGTTTTACGTGAGTTTTACTCACAATATGATGTATACCATCTGTGATTTGCCGAAAATCTCGGAGAAAGAAAGATAAAATTGAAATAAGTTTTTAAAGAACACGTTTTTTTTTTTTTTTTTTTTTGAAATTACACTACAAGATCGTTCTTTCAGCTGAAAAAGATTATTCTTTTGTAAAAATTGTATGAAGTTGAATGCTGCTTAAAACGACTATAGAAATTTTTTTTTAAAAAAATGCATTTACTCTTTTCAAAATATGAAAGAAAAGATAGACCTGTAGTAACCAGACAAAACGAAACTCATAAAAGAAATACAAATTGAAGTTATTCAATAATAATAATAAAAAAAATTAAAATTTTATATTTTTATTATAAAATTTTTAAAATTGCAATTTTTTTTTGTTAAATATCTGGTACTGATTTTATTGACATATTTCTTTGTGTTCATTTTGATTTAAAGAAAAAAAATATAAATTTTCTAATTAAAATTTGTATTTTGCAAACGATGTCAATTTTTTAAACTTTCTACTCTTTTCTTTCAATTTAGAAAATGGCAGCGGTTTCAATATGTGACGGAATTGGTATTTTTTTTTTCAAAAAAATTCCTTTTTGCTTTTTCATATTCAATGCACAGTGTATCTGCCAATTGGTGATAGCAGCAGCACACGAGCAAATGCCAGACATTTGCTGTATACGATTGCTCAAGGATTGGAAGGATAGTTCCGCTCTGTGACATCAATAATACACGCATTCCTCACGTATCGATCGTTTGCAACCGACTCTTAATACTTTTCCTGGCCTGAATTTAAAGGTCAGCTGAAGGTCTATTGCAACATTCGTGACCCTTTCTAAGGCAAATTTTCATGTTTCCACACCAATTAACAATGTCAATGCGGTTGGCGCATAAGAATATTTGGAAATTTAAGGGCTCAAGGTGTTGCCCCTGGTGCTTGTTATTGCAGAAAATGAGATTGACCCTTGCAACAGATGGTTGACCAAAGGCTTGAGAATAGTGGAGAAGAAGGCAGATGGTCAGTGTTAAATATATAAGAAAAGGCTAAAGAGTTTCAACTTGGTAATTGGTGAACAGTTGTAAAACTGGGTGAAGTATTTGAAAATTAAATTTTAAAACCTTTTATTGCTGCCTGAAATAAATGAAATAATCACACATTTCACCAGGCCATATTGTTTTCTTAGCTAAAAATAGGCATTTCACTGCAGTTGGTAGATTGAATTGCGAGGTTTAATGAAATATTTTCAATGATGTAACTTTGTCGAAGTTTAAAGGTTAGGTGATTATTTGTCGATTTAAAGAATATATTTATTAGAATTAAA
>JAQFZU010000331.1:0-30932 GCA_034696185.1 Henia vesuviana | reverse complement strand
ATTTATTTACAAAGTCAATACTCGACTTATGGTCGGGTAACACTAAAAGACACTACGAGACTTTTAATCTCGTTACAAGATTTACGTCAAATCTCTAAAACCTGGTTGAAATTGTCCCCCTGCTCAGGATATCATAAAGCAACTGAAACCAGTTATTTCCATGAGTTTCTAATATAGGCTAACACTGTAAAACAATAGAAAAGAGATACTCTGCGAGAAATTTCCGAGTTGCATTTAAATTCTCAATATAAACCAACTTAGTTAGTTTGGACGAAACACGAGCCATCAGACAAAACACTAGCCATCAGGGGAAACACGGGCCGCCAAGCGAAACACAAGCCACTTAATCACTTAAACGTACACGGGGCGTTCTAGCAGACGAGTGGGGAAACACGGGCCCCCAGCGAAACACGAGCCGCCTCATCTGTAATCCCTGCATCGGATCCCCTAGCTCTCGCATAGGTGCCGGCCCACAGCTAGCAGGGCACAAGTCCGGTACTAGACTGCATCCGGTTGTGAGATTAACACATACTTTCAGCATAGCCCCCTTGGGTTGTCAGCCCTCCGGAGCTATACTCAACAAAGTAATTTCTTATCTTAAGCAAATCAACTTCATTGGTTCGTTTGAGAACTACTATCGCAAGAAGGCAAATATTCAAGCAAAAATCATCTGTTTTTCTCTGTCTACACAGACTTAAATAACCTACTTAATCCTCTTAACTCCTGGAAATTGGAACTATCCAATCCCAGGCCTCCAAACGCCTAGGTTCCGCCCAGCCATCCAATCGGATGCGGGGTCAAAAGGTCAGCGTTCAGGGGCCATCTACTGAGCGGTGAGCGCATTTGGCAACGACGACTTTTGGGCTTTAATCTTTCGGGTTAATGTTAACCTTACTTTAATTAAAGTAAAAACACGTGGGACATAAACTTTCAGAGCATTAAACAATTATACTGATATGGCAAATCTCTCATTTGAGAGATTTTAGACATACCCAAACTGTCTAATTACGAATGGCGCCACTTCCGGTCGGCCATATTGGTATAGTCATTCGGTTGATTTTTGCAACCGTTACAGGCTGAAAATAGGTTAGGCTAGCAACTGATTGTTATTGGGGTAATTTTATAGTTTTTATCTGGCATTTAAATTTAATGCATAAAAAGACTATGCATATTCAATGACTTTTAACTGATAAATATACACACTATTCTCTAGTCTATTTCTTTAATGTCTAAAACAAATAATACATTTATAAGTTTATTGTGCAGTGTATATGCTTTTAAGCACTATAAATCGATAGAACTAAATCATGAAAATCGTAACGCGAATTCCCAAATTCGAGAAAAAAAATAATGATCAGACTTAAATGAAAATGTGCTTTGTCTAATCTAAAAAGAATTCGTGAGAATAAAAAAACTGTATAACAGATTTTTTGTATACAGAAAATAAAATCATCCAACTACTCCGAAAGAATTTTAAAAATTTTAGGAATTTAATGTCAAATCACGTTCACAGCCAAATTTCAGTCAAATTCAAAAAAAAATTTAAATTTAAAAAAAAAAATATTTTCTGAAGAACTAACAAACTAGTGCTAGTGTTTTAATTCTGCAATAAATTATTACTAATCTTAAATGTTATGTCTAGAATTTACTGACAACATATATGGCAAATTAAAATTTTATATAAAAATTGTACAAAAGCTAATGGACATTATAAAACGCCTGTAAAAATATTACTGTAATTTTACAAATACAGATTAAAGCAATTTTAACAGAAAGTTAATTTTAATTGAATAATGAAATTAATTAACTCATTAACATTATTCATCCAACTGGAAACTACTCTACAAAAAGGTTAGCCTTATATTAAAATCGACCAAATTCCAGTTATTTTCGACTTCATATTGTAATAATATAATTTGTATATTTTCTTCATCTCTAGTTCATGGACCTGCGAAACAGAGATTAAGAGGGGGCTATTTCGTTCAAAGTTCAAATTAAACCATTAATTCTTGACAGGAATTTAATTAAGAATGAGGCATTGTATGAATTGTATTGAAAAAAATTGCAGAAACGTATAGAAAATTTGAAATAAAAAACTTATATTTTTCGTACAAGTTGCCTCATTGAAACATGTTTTTATTGACCGTTTTACTTAATTTAACTCAGAAATTTAAAAAGTGATAAAAATTGAAAAAAATCTGTATCTGAAGTTTGTGTTAAATTTATTTACACATTCAAATCAACTAAACAGTTATATAATAATGAGGTCATAATAAAGTGAAAACATACTATACAAATATTAATTTAGACTTTATTACACGTTAGTAATTTTCTCCATATGGTAAAACTGGTTGACCATGATACTTGTACATTCAACATGGCCTAGAGGGTGTCTTAAATGGAGTGCTGACTCATAATAAAGTCAGCAAGTGGCACACCTCATTCATTTGGATAAAAGTTCACAAGGATAAGTGCAAGTAAGGAAAATCTCGTCATGTAAGTATGAAATGCTCTTCAGTAGTTCCTATTTATTGTAATGTAAAATAATAATAATAATTCACAGTAGTTATAATCCAATTTAAGCATATTGAATTTCAAAAATATATTTTAACCTTGCTTACTTTAAAATAAAATCAAAGGATTAAATAAAGAACAAACAATAAGCATTAATATATATTTAATTTTATATTTATTCTACATTAAAACTATTAAATTTGTGCATTATATTCTTTTTAAAAATAACTTCTGACCTTCAAGTTTAACTGTGACCCAAATTATGCATTGTGTGTGCTGTAAAACTGTAAACAAACAGGTGAAACAACAATTTATATTGCAGGAAAATGAATATGCAAGCAAAACTACTTTTTCTACCATGTTTATGTCTAATGGTAAGTGTGGTTACTGAATGCAATTACCATGCAAATTAATTTTTTTCTTATCCTTACAGATGCTTTGCTTCTGCAATGCTTATCCACAAAATAATTTCTCTAAGGACCAAATAGGTTCAAATAGTTCTATATCTTCAGATAATTATAATGGTATATAAATATAGTATAAAAATAATTTTAAATATTTAAAATTATTAAATTTATATTCTTTCCAGTAAGTCTGAGATGTATCCCAGGCAAGATAGAGTTGTACTTCAGTTTTGCAAATGAATTTCGCGGAATCATATTTGCGCAAAACGATCGCAGTGACGAATGTCAACTGAAAGGTGATGGCAAAAAAGAGTATCTTATGATAATATCATTACAGAAATGCGGTACTATTGAGGTAAATATACGTGATGTTTAAGAATTGCAAATACTTATTCAGCTATGATTTATACGTTTTTTTAAATTTATAATAAAAATTGATAATAGAATCCCGAGAGAACATTTACCAATACAGTTGTGTTACGTTATCATCCAGTATTGGAAATCGGCGGCGACGAAACGAAAACCATTGTGTGCAAATATGGTGAAGTGAGATTTGTGTTTGGAAATGTGGCTGAAAATGAAAGCACACCTTGAGGAACTGATTCGTCTGAATTTTAATGGTGGAAACTATATCTTCAAGTCAATTCTCACTAATTGTTTCTAATCAAATTGATTAATGGTTGCTTTTGATAATTATTAACATGTATTACATAAAAATCATAATTTAATTATTGTTGAAATTCAACAAATAAATTATGTATTATTAAACGTAAGTTTTGATATTAAAATAACTTTTTCTTTATTTTCGATGCGTAGAAAAATCTATTTATGTAAAATATTTAAATAAATATTCTCGTCGGATGCTTCAGTTTAAGCTTGACTTATTTTTAAATATAAATAAAATTTTTATCACGGAATTTTGAATTATTTTCAAAATAGCTTTAGCTATCATTGTAGTTTACGATGGCCATATGAATGATTGTATGGATTATATCACACAGTATTGTTCAAAAAATAAATTTTTATTGATATTTTTTTATTTGCAAAACTATATTTAAATTGGCTCACAATAATAAACTTTCCTTACAATTAATTAAATTATTTTCCCACATTTTAATCAAAAGACTTTCAATCGATGAAAGCTGGTGTTCATTACTGTATCAACTACAATAATGACCATAAATCTACATTTGAAAATAAAAAATTCACCAGCAGACAGTTAAAGATTGAATTTATTCCATTACCCCACCACCCCCTTCTGAGCCCAGGACAGGTTCTTTTCCTTCTTTCTTTTCTCCCCTCGCCGGAGGGGCCGGCAAAACAGCCAATGGCTGAATGGAAAAGAGGAGACCAACATCATCCACCTGAAGGAGTCAAACCAAGGCCAAATCGGACGAGGCGGTCGGTGTCAACTACATAATTTTGCCGCTGCATTCGGTAGAAGTAACAAAAATATCAATTTATGTCATCGGTCAATGTCAGGTTAAAAGTAGGAAACGAATTATGCGTATATATCATTGTAATGTCGCTTCGTGATGTTTTTTTTGAGGCGAGTGAAACACGTTTTTTACTTTCTTGTTGAAATGGCATAACATAATGGCCACTTTGGGATTATCCAAGGTGTTTATTCTCGATAAATATTTTACGGAATTGCAGAAATTTTGGGAAACAGAACGCAAATTACAAGGTAATTTTATGAATGATGAATAACTTAAAATTTCAGGTGATATTTTTAAATACAGTGTATTGATTGATTGCAGTTGTCTGGTTAAAAATTTATTGGGTGACCAGACTAAATTAATGGATCAAAAGTAGATCCTGGTAGCAGGGTGGTCGAAAGTTGGTAGGGGAAGGGAGTATTATAATCTAATAATTTTTATTTTTTTATTTCTCTTTTCTCTATTATTTCTTTAATGGTGACTTTTGTTTCAAATATTTTTTCTCATTCAGATTGTGACAATTGCATATTTTATATATTGTTATAAGTGAAAATCACACATTAATTATAATTTTTAAGATAAGAGTTTATAAAATACATTATGAAAACAAACAATAATTTAGCATATAATTTGTAATTATTACCTTATGTTTATGTCTATTTAAAGGTGGGCAAAATGAATTGCCATTTTTTCCAACCTTGAACTGACTTTCATATACATTCCATTCATTTTTAAACATAATTTAACCCCAACAATAATTCATTAAAATGTTTACTACAATTTAAAAGTGGAACTGGTCTAATGTAGTTCAATTAATCCTTATGCAATAACAACAAAAACAGTTTTCTTAAGTTAGGCAATTACATAGCAATTCAAACAATCTTAATTGTTATGAAATAATAAGATCAGAAATTGTGGTTTTTAGAAAAAAAATTCGTCAACTACCCTTTCAGGACCTTGAGACTTGGCCTGGGAATGAACCGGGTTTGGCCACAGTCCCCCTAAGGAAAAGAAACATCAATCAATTGTAAAGGGGCGGAGAAAAGTGTACTTGTCAAATTCCTCTTTCACCCCTTTAATTTATTTCTTTTTTAGTGGCAAAAACTATTTTCAACAAAGCGATATTGAACTTGAATTTCTCAATATTCTTTTCTAGATGCGTCTTCGTCCAATGAAGCTGTCCATCTTCAGCAACGACTTCGAAGCTTGAGTTGCGAGCTGGTGTCATTGCGATATCGACTTCATGCTTCGGGTGCAAATGCCCCAGCAGCACCATCGACTTATGGTACGTGATAATGCGGAAATAAATTGTAAAGTATGTCAGATTTTGATCAATCTATCAAGAAATTCGTCCCTGACTTGCGAAATGGTTTTTGGTGTACCCAAATCACCAATTATTCTCCCTCGTCTCACAGTAAATCAAATTCTTAACCTGAGTTAGAAAACCTGCCCTAAAGGCCACGATGTTTGATCTGAGAGAACCCGTCATTTCCCAGGAAAAGCATTAGCTGAATACCTCGAAGCAAACGTACCGCTTTCTCACCGACAGATAGTAATATTTTCATTATTCAGAATGGCTGTGACCTTTACTCCTGTAAATATAAAATCCTTCTGTTGTTACACAAGTTGAAATTCTTTTTGTTTGAATCTTTTTCAACAAGTCTGAGCATAAATTGCACCTACAACATATTAGAATAAAACCAGAATCGATTTATAACAGACTTAAAAAGCCTGAGAATCCCACGGTCACACGATTGTCAAGTCATGAAGTTTTTTTAAACAAAACATTTTTAAAAGTTATGGATAATAAATGGTTGTAACTTCTTTTTAAGAATTTACTTATCTGAATTTTTAATAATTTCAAACTTGTTTTTTTTATAAAAAAAGAAAAATAAAAAAAAAAGATGCATGCGATATATAAAGTAAACCGTTGCAATCTATAAAACAAAACATAGAATCTAACCGTACAGGTACCTACTAGTTTATAATAATTTAGTAAAAGACATTTTACTCGATTTATTATTCTGAGAAAGTAATCAGAATTACTCTCATGTCTGAGTCCTTTTTTAATTTTTTACTTTTGCAATTTCTTTCTTAAATTTTAAAGTAATTATAAGCAGATGTTATATCTAAATTATCTAAACAAGCAGGAAAAATTTTTTTTCATGTCTTAAAATTATTATACAGTCCAAAAGAAAAAGTTGAAATTATGCAGTAACTTGTTGCCTGCAGTCAATTAGGACAAAACAAAATTATAACTTATGTTGTGGACAAAGAACTTTTATATTAAAAAGTTATGTTAATTACAGCTTAAAACTGCATTGCTTCCTTTTTTAAATTTAAATATTATGAAATTAACTATATCACATTTTAATATTTTAGACGATGGACTCTCCAAGTCTCAACAAAGTCTCATGAGAAGCAGTTCTTACGCTCAAGTTAACGATTTGATTCATCTAGCCGGACCTTTGACCGAAGATGCAGTTATTCGTACTTTACAAGCACGTTTTTTTAATGCCAATATGTTTGTAAGTAAATTGCAGTTCCAATTGAAATTATAAGTTAATTATTTTCTTTTGCAGACGATGGTTGGTCCTATTTTGCTGTCAATTAACTCGTATTCAGATGTTGGTAAACCATTGACTTTAAGCAGTCTTCGTTCATCGGCGCATTGCCCTCAACTTCTGCAAGTAGTTCAAGAGGCAGTGACACAGCAATCTGAAACGGGATATCCTCAGGCTATTATTCTTAGGTAATTTTATAAACATAGCAAACTGAAATTAAATTTGAAATTATGAATTTTTGTTTAAGTGGAAGTAGCGGAAGTGGCAAAACTCATTCTTCTATGGTACTTCTTCATCAGTTATTTAATTTAGCAGGTGGAGGACCCGAAACCGATGCATTCAAGCATCTTATTGCAGCATTTACAGTTCTTCGTTCATTAGGAAGTGCTAAGACAAATATAAATTCAGAATCTAGTCGTATAGTAAGTAATGCTGGACAAGCATTAGAACATAAAATCTAATATAACAAATATAAATTTTGCGTTAAAATAAAATAACTTATACATGTACCAAGTAGCTGTGATGAAGGTAATTGTTTTACACTATTTAATGCATCATTCAGATCTCTCAAATTTTGCAATTATCCTGCATCAATTTCTAATAATTTTAAAAAAAGTGCATGCTTTAAGATGATATGGTATATAAATAAGAAATAATGTATATGAATGGAAACCAGTATACAGGCCAGTATTCAAAATACATCTAAAAACTCTCTGGAATTATCTTGTTTTTGAAATGTCATTTGGCAAATGGCAAACCATCATGCAAGGTCATCTCAACAAGATGACTTTTCCAATGTTTTATGTTGGAATTTCATGACAGTTATATGCAAACATGAGAGATTTCTTTGGCCTGGTGATTACCACATTTGCGTTTGGTGCCCAAAGACATTGATGAAATCGTAATCATGATCGGTGCTAAGAACAAACCATTGACAGAATGGCAATTTATTGGAAGGAATTTTAAGTCATTGCTTACATGTTGAAGATTGTCAATAAACTGCAAATTAAATATCTTCAGAGTTAGTTTCCAGGATTATCTTTGGCTTTTGGATTGTTAAGCAGGAAAATCAAGTAACCTTAGAGTTATGTAACTAGGCAAAACTGAATCATTAGGCAGTTTTAATTTTGTAATGTTCAATTTAATGTTCGATTAATGGTTGTAATGTTCGATTTACTTGCTATTGTTGAAAATTGTCGCAATGATGAATTTATTTGGATTTAGAGATTGAATCAGAACAATTTTTTGTAGTGCAAGCTGATGCGTTGGAATCCTCAACATTCCCAAAAGTCAATAATTCAATGTGCACACCATATGATTTGAAACTGAACTTAGGAAGTAGATAATAATTTAATGTCACTGTGGCTGCAATTATAAAATCAATACATGGCCCAATGATTAATGTCTTGAAATATAAGTGATGTTGGTTTGATGTTGTTTTTTTCAGTAAGAAAGATTCAGTTATTTTTTATTGGCATACAGTTTGAATAAATTATCATTTCATATTAACTATGTCACAACAGCAACATTTTTTGTTGGAAAGATTACTCTCTAATATTAATGTTTCGTTTAAATAACAAAGTAATGTATCAATCAGGGCAATATATTCAATCAGTGCTAATTCTAGATTTAGAAATCTAGAATTAGGTCCAAAAATTGCACTACAGCTCAAAATTACTTTAATTAAAAACTAGCTTTTTTCATGAAAAAATGTCTGGGAATTTCAAACACCTTCAGTAGTGATAATTATATGTTAAACCAGATTTGTAAACCTACAATTTATTGAATATGCTATTTTGAATATCAAAAATGGAAATGAAAAAATCTGCTGCAAAAATACATATAGTTGATTCGAAACAAAAAATAATTGTATGAAGTTAATTGTATTCCGAGATTGAAAATGAATTGATATTGATATGAAACTATATTGATATATCTATTTACAATAATATTTAGTTTAACATATTCATAGCGATTGCATTTTGCATGTATAACTAACTGTAAGTTAATGTTATCTAATTTGTTTTTAGGGCCATTTTATTGAAGTTCAAGTAACTGATGGAGCATTATACAGAACAAAAATTCATTGTTATTTTCTTGATCAAGTAAATTTTTTTCTCAAATATAAATATTTCACATTAATAATTCATACTATTGTAGACTAGGGTTGTTCAACCACTGCCAGAAGAGAAAAATTATCACATATTTTACCAGATGCTTGCTGGATTAACAGCAGAAGAGCGAAGTGAGTAATGATATTTCCTAAGAGACATAACTTAAATTTTAGATGACAAATTTATTTATCTACAGCTAAATTAAATTTAAATGGATATTCCATTCATAATTTACGTTACTTAAGTTGTGGTGATGTTGTTCAAAATGAAAAAGAAGATGCAAGTCGATTTGAAGCATGGAAGGTAAGTAATGAGTAATGTATACATTAACTTTCATAAATCAGCCCTTTTGGTAATCATATTTTCAGTCATGCTTGTCTGTATTGGGAATTCCATTTTCTGATGTTGTTCGTGTCCTAGCTGCAGTTCTTCTGTTAGGCAATATACAATTTATAGAAAGCAAGAGTGTTGAGGTGGAATTAAAAGGAAACAACGGTTTGTATTAGTAATCTTGAATTATTATTACAACTTGAAATATCTATTCCACAGAAATCAAAGCTGTTGCATCATTATTGGGTGTATCACCCATTGCTCTTCTCTGTGGATTAACTTCACGTACTCATAATGTGAGAGGTCAACTAGTTAAATCTATGTGTGATGCTAATATGGTATTAAATGTATATATAATAAAAATAAGTGTGTAAAAAGGTACTTTCAGATATCGTACTTCTAAAAAATATTTTCAATAATAGTAATTACAGTTGGGCAGGGGAATATAACTCTAAACCTATTTACACCTTTTATTTTTTGACATTGATATATTTTAAACTATAAATTCTGGAAATGTTTTATTTGTTTAATCTTAGTCTAACATAACTCGTGATGCACTGGCTAAAGCTCTATTTTGTCGCACTGTGGCGACAATAGTTCGCAGAGCTAATAGTTTAAAAAGATTAGGATCAACTTCAGGCACCCTTAGTTCAGATAGCAATGAATCTGTCCATAATCAAACAGGTAAATTATCTAAACTTTAAAACTGTTGAAAATAATTTTTTCCATATTGCATAGATGCTAGTAGTCAGCATGCATCAACAGTTGGGTCAGGTGGAACGAAATGTTCCAAATCTATGACAGCATTGAATTCAGCAGTCCGCCATGCAACTGATGGATTTATAGGCATATTAGACATGTTTGGATTTGAAGATGGAAGGGTAAACTAAAAATTTATTGTAATTATAAACTAATTTCATACATCTTTTCTCTTATTTACAGCCAAGTGAATTAGAACATTTGTGTATAAATTTATGTGCTGAAACAATGCAACATTTTTATAATACACATATCTTCAAAAGTAGTATAGAATCATGTAGAGATGAAGGAATCAAATGTGATGTTGATGTTGATTATGTTGATAATGTGCCTTGCATTGATTTAATTTCATCTCTGCGTACTGGTCTTTTAAGCATGTTAGATGTTGAGTGTTCAATGAGAGGGACAGCTGAAACATATGTTCACAAGATAAAACTTCAGCATACTCATAATACAAGGTAACATTAGTTTTTATTGATTATTTTGATATATGAGATTTTGTTCAGGTTGTTAGATTTAAAACCAAAAGATTGTCGAGCATTTGTAATTCAACATTTTGCCGGAAGAGTTGTTTATAATGCATCACCATTTCTTGACACAAATAAGGATGTTGTGCCTGATGATGTTATTACTGTATTCCATAAACATAAATGCAATTTTGGATTTGCAACACATTTGTTTGGCAGTGAGCTTAAAGCGATTTACTCTCAAGGTAGAAAATCTATAAATGCTGAATAGTAATGTTGATTAATTACTTATTTTCAGAAGCTACTCCACGTGGTGTTTCATTTCGAATATCACCTACCTCACATACTGATCTGTAAGTTTCAATTATCTAGTCTATTTTTAATCTAGTTGCCTTAATAATTCTTATTCCTAAGTCAAAATGGAGATGAACCAGTTTCAACATTAACTCAGGATTTCCATACTCGTTTGGACAATTTACTCAGGACATTGGTCCATGCCAAACCTCATTTTATTCGTTGTATCAGGGTAAGAAATAACATATATAATGGCAACGTTTTAGAAAAAGGACAGTAAAGAAAAAAAGTATAATTTTGTTGCAGTTTTTCTTTTAAATGGAATTTAATTCTACATTCAGAAACCAGCTTTAATTTTTATATTTTTAATACTAATTGAAAACTTGCAAAAAATATTAAATACAGATGTAGCAACAAATGTGTGATAAAAATTAGGTGGTACTGGCGGTGGTATGTTGTTTAATATTGCCACTAGCCACTATAACCAGAAGTGATTGTTAACAGAACAAAGTATGACACAATTCATACAAGTTATATATCAACTTTTAATTCAATTCTAAAATCAAATATTCAATTATTCAAATCAAGTGCCAAGATGGGAATCTGGGGTAACCTAATAAATGCCATATGCATCAAACAAATGGATGCATCAAACAAATCATTGGCACAAAACAAATGAAAAAGCAAACCTTAATTTCAAAATATCTCAATGGATCAAATGGAGAGACAGATCATACCATTGCTAGATGGAAAGCATGGTGTATACTATTTGCATTTAACTTTATGTCAAGATGAAGGATAGCCCATTACTTTCCCAAGAAAGGAAAAGTGATGAAAGCAGACTTCATATGCTGGGAGTATCCTCAAACTCTGACCCTCTACCTTTGCTCCCTGACTCGTCCTTTGCAGGCAGGGCATGCCAGTACAGTGGCACTTTAACATCAACCCAAAAATCTCCTCAAATAAAGGAACAATAAGACCATAATAGAAAAGTGCAACCAAGGTCTTTAATTTCATCAATGGCAGGAAACAGAAAAGAGAAGAATTAGAAAAGAAGAGAGCAAAGATAATGACACAACAGGCCCTGTTGACTACCAAGAAACCTGCCTAAAGCTTGGAAGTTTCCCTTTTACCCCAACCCTACCTAAGATGATTTTATTCATGTTTATGTACAGTATATAAACATGTTTACATTTGCAAAGAAAGCGAAAGTACTTTTTACTTAAAAGGGAAAATGCTCTCCAATACGTTTGCATTAAAATACCATAATTTTTTTTAATAAAATGGGTCATTAATGATTAAATAGTATTATTTTCCATGTTTTAAATTCCACTTTTCCAAGATTTTGTAAAAGACGCAAAATTTTTAACGAATGATATAAAATGGAACTTTGTTGCCATTAGTCTGTTGCATATTATAGCATAATCACAACAGTCTAGAAATTGATCAATAGTTTATTGATCAAAATAAAGTTTTGTGTTATTGGTTTGTAGACTTGTTATTAGGCTGCATTATGCAATAGCCTAAGTATTACTTTTTATACTTTACATCTACTGTTATAAATATTGCATTTGTAACAAAATTTCAGAAAAGTTAAATTTAAGACTTGGAAAGTAATATTATTTAAATTCTTATTATTTTTTTACAAAAAAAATTACAATATTCTAGGACAAATATGTGGAAAACCACTTTTTATTAGTGATACAAAAGAGTGACTTTACTTCACTTTCACAATGCCATAACATGCTTTTTTAAATCATTGATGATTGAACTATTAAAAATTTTATATTACTTTCTAATAGGCTAATGATTTTGAAGAATCACAACGGTTTGATAGAGATGTTGTCATGCAACAAATTCGAGCTTTACAAGTTCTGGAGACAGTCAATTTAATGGCAAGTGGATTTCCGCACAGAATGAGATTTAAAGTGTTCAATTGTAAATACCGATGTTTGGCACCATTTAAGAAAGTGAGGAGAACAGAAGATAAAACCATTGATGACTGCAAGGTAAATGTGATCATTGAAAGAAAACGAGAGTTTAGTTATAACAGTATGCCACTTCAGTTTAAATCAAATTCAGTGTTTTTCAATTAACTGACATAACAATGTATAGACACAATTTAAAATCCTGATTACGACATATTTCTTTACTTTCTAGCTCATATTGGAATGTTTTTCTCGTTGTGTGGAAGCAGTACCAAAGCGATCATTTGCCAGTACTTCATGGGCTTATGGTAAAAGACATATTTTTTTAAGTGAAGGTGCACGACAACAATTAGAAATGGTCCGTGAGGATAAAAGACATTCAAGTGCCATATTAATACAGACAGTATGGAGAGGATGGCATTTAAGAAAAGGATGGCCACAGCTTAAAAGGAATCTCGAAGTACAAGCTCGATCTCGACAACAAAGGTTTATAATTACATTGCAAAGATGTTTAGAAACTAAATCTATTACCTGTTATCACAGTGTTACTGGCAATGCTAATAGGCCAAGGCCTCAGCCAATAGCTGGAACTCCTCCGCCAGATTTAGAAAAGTGTGATCACAAAACAATTCAGCATACTTGTTCTATTTTTGGATTAGATTTGGTAAATTTTAAAGAAATAAACATGAAATATGAATGTGTTGAATTGAATTGGATGGAGGTTTTACTTTGGTAAAAGATTCTGTGTAATTTTGTTTATATTATTTTTAGGAAAGACCACCACCTGTGCCACCGAGCAGGCCATATACTGTAACTGGAAATACTAAAATGGGTTATCCTCAAACAAGAATTATGAAAATGTCTTATCCAGGTTAATATTATAAATCTATTTTATAACTTATTACACAATAACAGAGACAAATGCCTTTTTATGAAAACTTAATATATATTTCAAAGTTTGTAAACTTTGGATGAATAGAAATTTCAACCATTGTTAAGTGGTACAGTATTTTTTTTGTATTTTATTAAATAGTATTTTCCATGTGTTAATTAAGGGTTTAGAAACTTATTAGCTACATTCAATCTTAGAAATAGAAACCATTTATTTTGTGTATTTCATTTATAAAAATTGATTCAATGTGATACTTGATAAACATTTTACAGAAATGACATTTCTTATAATTTTCAAAATAGCCATTTTGAATTGCAGGAAGATCAACAGGATTAAATGCTTTTGGTGCATTTTAGCACTATCTTAATCGTGTATAATTACAAATATTGCTATGTCTGGATTGGTTTTAGAACAATTATCACAATTAACTCCCTGATAAAGTAATAAAGTTAAAGATCAAATAAAATATTGATTTGAGCTTTGAATTCAATTCCTTATTTGATTTAAGTATAAGTGATTTCATTTAATTTACAAATACTAAAATATTACAATAATCACTTTGCCAATGTTTAGTCTTATTTCTAATGGCATATAAATGTCTATGAATTTACTGAAAATTGTGATTACTATATATCATTTAAAACCACCAGAAAATTTTTCATTTTCTGTCAATGGGTTTTTCTTATCCCGACTATATTTGAAATTACACTTATTTTTCGTAAGACGAAATGGTACAATATTTATATAGTATTATAAATTTTTTTCACACAAACTAAAAAAAATTAAAATTGCATTTTCTAATACTTTGTTTTTTTGCCCTTTGACATCAATTACAGCACATAGGTGCTGGGGCATAGAATGAATTAACTTTTTATATTCATCAATATAGATTTAATTTAATGATATTTAATAACGGAAAATTTGCAATACCTCCATTGATTTTGTTTAATTAAATATGGGACTTCTTTTAGTTTAAGGATTGTTTATTTTGGATTGGTGGATATGTGTATAAATCAATGAAAAATCGATTCAAAATTTTGAATTGATTTTTTATTGATTTCGAGCAATTCCTTTTCTCTTGTCTTTTAAAACGTAAAAGGCCTATAGTTTTTGAGCAATTTTGTGTTGTTCTATGCCAGAATTGTGTAGAGAAACAATTGTAGTTTTGATACCTGTAGAACAAAAAATTGCAAGTAAAGTTTAACAATATTTTTTCTTTATAAGATTGAATGTCGTTATTGCTTTATATAAAACTAAGAGAGTTTAACTAAACCAATAAGCCTCTTATAAATATTATAAAACAGAAATATTTTTATTGCTTTTTAGCTGATGGCATTGATGACAAATGCCTGCCAAAAGGGGAAGCTGTAACTGTAGTCGGTGCATCACCTCGTCGAGGTCACTTATTAGTCGACCATAACAACCATACATATCATATTCCCTACCAATTTATGGAATTAAAAACTGCAAACCCAGCCAGTGGAGTGGATATATAAGACATTGTGACTATTTTTTACATGAACCAATTTATGTATTTTATTTTCTTATGTGTTATGACTTGGTTTACACTATTCTTCTTGCAATAGACGCTTTAAGGAATAAAGGAAAAAATTGTTGCGAAATCATAAGGCAGAAAGAAACACATATTCTAACAATATATATTCTGATATATATTTGTTTACTTCTATTGCGATGAGGATACACTGTAAATCTACCATTCGTTTTTTATCAGATTGATAAAAAGGTCTCCTGGTGTGCCATTACTTTTAAAGAAAAAGTACAAATCATAATATTAAATAGCTTATAAAGTTATAAAAATTTTGTAACATGTACAGTTTTATATAAATTTTGTTCTGGTTTTTTTATTTCTATATATTCAATATTTTATAAGCATTCATTTATTGAAATGTCAACAGGCTGAATTTGTGTATTTTGTTATTTGCACATAATGGTTTTAAATATTTTTATTAAGAATAAAATATTAGAAAATTTATTGTTTTGCCTTTCATGCAAACTACTAATTATTCATTAGTCATCTCAATTGTTTGTGATATGAAGGAAGCATAAAGATAATGTGGTAAACCTATACCCAAGATTGATGGAGTTGACTTACACTTAGAAAATTGAAGCCTGGCTGACACCTATACAGATGTCAGCCAGGCTACGAACACCTAAATACAATTGACTACACCTTAATAAGTGTCAGCCAGGCTTCAATTTTCCTTGCCTAAATCTAAAATCTAATGAAACCTGTCATGCCTTGCAACATATTTGTATAAACTAATAACTACACCACTAGACTTAGAATTAAACACAATACACTGTAAATTTAAAAGCCTATTTTTTAGGCTTTTTATGTACCTAATACTGTCTCCCTTTTTTAGTCATTTGAGAAGGTCTAATATTGCTTGTTCTTAATATTTAGTTTTAAGTTAACAACTTGTTAGTTCTTTTCTGGCATATAAATTTGCCAGAATTTATAATAAGGCACAAAAAGACCATAATTAAGTGGTTTTTAGCAGATATTTAGACATTAGACATGTATTGAGTCTAATTGCCTAGTGTCTAAAGGAATTATTAGATATTTATGTTTATAGTGTACTAATTTCCAAATGCAAATTAGTATCAGGAAATCTGCCTCTCATTGGATCAACATGAAACAACAAGATTGTAATAATACTTCAAAGATTTTAGGATAAAACAAGTGTTCATACCTTATTACACAATAATGACACTTGATTAGCAGATGTATGCTGTTGAATTACTAAAGGCCTTTCTTTAAAAATATTGCCTGATGACACAGTTAATACCACGCAACCCTAATGAGGCTGGGCTTATGCCTTGAAAGGCTAATGCAGTTAGTCCTTTACCTTAATGTAAGGCTCACATTTAGTGTACATTCTAAGAAATATTTGTCTCATAGGACACCTTGTCGTGACCTTAGATGGGTGGGTCACGAAGGGACACCGCGACTCACTGTCGCGACACCCACTTGTGAGACAAAAGGACACTTTTGCTTCTTGCACTTCAGGAACCCCTGAGTGTGATGGATTCCTTTCTCACACGATGGCCTCGGCGACGATATTCCTTTCATCTGCTCATCTGTCGTGCTCACTGTCTTTTCGCTCTGTCAGTAATTAATTCAGACATGAGTTTAATAAACTAAACAACTACTTTTACTACTTAAATGAACTACAAGTGAATACATAATATTATATGTTTAAATAAAAGATAATGAGTAATGAGAGCCTCTGGCTCGATTTCTTCTCCGCTTCTTATTTATACCCTTGGTTGTTTCCCGCGCTATCTCCTCATTGGCTTGCCTCTGCTTTCGTCACTCTTCTTATTAGCTTCATCTATTGTTTGCATAAGTAATTAATGATAACAAAATTATAAACACTATCACAAATTCCCCTGTTGTTTTTTGGGATCATTAATTTTGATTTTCACACAGATTTAACTGACTGACATTTCGTTTCAATATCTCTCCCGTGATTGCCTTTGTCAATATATTGGCCTCCTGCAATTACCCTAGGGTATGTCGGACTACTATTTTCACTTGCTTACTATTTAATTTAATAAAATGGTTTTTACGATTTAAGTATTTAGTTTTTGCACGTTGAACCCCTTTATCAAGCATAAACACATTATTTAAACTATCAGTGTATAGACTTATCTTTTCCTGTTCTGAAATAACTCCAATCCCTGCCATTAACTCTCTTGTCCATAATAATTCCTTAACTCTCTCTGCTATTGCATCCTGTTCGCATTCCGTCGAACTTTCACCCACGAATTTATGTTTTCTACATCTCCAATTCAGAATCGATTTTCCATCTTTAACTACGAAACCTGAAAACCTTTTGCGTCAATTGTAACATTCCAACTTGCATCTGTGAATACTCTTATGTCTCTTTCATCTTTTTCGTATTTCAATCCATAATCTCTTGTTCCCTTCACATAACGTAAAATTCGTTTTGGCGCTTCCAAATGTATTTTCTTTGGGTTTTTGTTATATTGGGACAAGTTGGTTACTGCGTAAGCGATGTCCGGTCTTATGCACATCGCCAAATACATCATCTTCCCTATGTATTCTTGATATGTCTCCGATTTAACTTTTTCACTCTTTTGCTGTTCTTTGTCTAAGTCCTGTCCTGTACACATGGGATTTACTACTGTATTACATTCAGTCATTTCAAATAGTTCCAAAGTTTCGTTTCTGTTCTTTTCTTAACTTAATTTCATTATGTTGCCGTCATAAGTGACTTCTACTCCCAGTATGTAATTCAGCTCGCCCATCTCTTTTCATTTTACACTTTTCTTGAATTGAGTAATAGCTTTATTTTCCATTTTGTTGCTTGTGCTTAGGGTTACTAGATCATCCACGTAGATTTCGATTAGCATGAAATCCTTGCCTTTCTTTTGCTGTAGAGACACGGATCATCGGGGATTGGCTGAATCCCTCCCCCTCAATGACCTGATGGATCCGTTCATTCCAACATTGTCCTGCCTGTTTTAAGCCATACAGACTGCGCTTTAACTTACATACTTTACCATCTTGGGAATTGAAACCTTCTGGTGGTTTCATGTACATGGTTTCTTCCAGGTTTCCATGAAGATATGCAGTTTCAATATCATGCTGTTTGGGTCTAAGCCCTCGTTTGGCTGCTTCGTTGATCAATATCTGTAACGTTTTGATTTGTATTACCGGTGAATAGGTTTTGTCGTAATCTAACCCTTTCCTTTGCCCACAGCCTACTGCTACTAATCTTGCTTTAAATTTAACGATTGTCCCTTTTGCATCAGTCTTAATACAATAAACCCACTTACTCCTAATGGCATTCTCTTCCTTCGGCAAATCCATCAAATTCCATAGACTGTGTTCCTTCATTGATGCCATTTCAAATGTCATGGCTTCCTGCCATTTAATTTTATTAGTGCTCTTCATAGCTTTGGAATAAGATCTGGGATTGTTTAATTCGTTTGAGTCGTGTGCTTGTTCCCCCCGTTTGTTCTGCAGCCTCGTAGATCGTCATACTCCTTGTTCTCGTAACATTTCTTCATTTGCTTGCTGCTCTCCACATAGTCTCATTAATCTAACTTCTCGTGTGCTGCCTGTTGGCTTTCCCCTAAGTCCTACGTCACCGACTTCATCTATTTGTGGATGAAGAGTCTTGGTGGCATCTGAATAGTTGCAATCTGTTGTGTGGGTTAAGTTCTCTTCCTTTTCCTTGCTGCTACTTTCATCTATTTTTATTAATAAATCTTACCAATCACCTTCTGTTACCGTTTGAGTTTGATTTTCAGCCCAGGGCAACTTTTGTTTCAAAAAAATGAATGTCTCGTTCTTCTTGGACATCATTTGTTTTTATATTAAAAATTCTATATTCCTTTCGATGGTCAGAATAACCTACCATAATCCCAGTGTATGTCTTGCTATCGAATTTATTCTGTTAAGCTCGTATTCCTGCCTCAGCCTGGCTACGGACAACCCTTAATTAGCTTGCACATCGCGGTAGACGAGTGATTTTGATCGAAAGCCATCAATCTCGCATTTGCCTATCGTAATGGGTGGGTTGATGGGGGTGGGCAGTTTTAATCTGACGGAAGTTATTTTTTTGCCTGCGGGTCAAAGATGTACGGGGGACCGTGAACGATACGGCAAACCCCAACCCTGAGGCCGTGTGGACGGTTATCTTCAATTAGGCGCGTCCCTCGCATGGGATTGTAGAGGTAAGCCTTGGTTGTCGTAGAATCCCACCCACACAACCTTCGCTGTTTTTCATACTTCTCCCATTATTTCTGTTAGTGTCTTCAGCTAAATTGTTCTACATTTTCCTTCCCATTCTTATAATTATCTTTCTCTATCATTTTCGACTTTCGCCTTGTAAGGGCCTTTACGTGGCGCTGTTGGGAATCTGAGGGCGCTCAGGAGCAAAAATGACTGCTTTTCAACATTCTTGGCATCGTCTACGGGCTAACACGTGATTAGCTCCGCACCCTTCCTTCTGTGCGAGGCTGAACGCATTCTACCTAATCCTTCACGATGCTGCATACGCATGGGGGTCGTGATCTAGCCGTGGAGTACTGTGGCAGGCCAATGCATGGTCGGAAGCTTGTTCGTTTGCCATCGAGTGTAGCGGGGTATTGAGTGGATGGCGGAACATGGTCGGAACTTTTTTCTTGTACACCAAGGAGTAAAGGCGGGAAAAAGAGGGAAGACATGCGAAAACATGTAGTTGGTTGTACTGTCAAGTATTCTAGTTGGACACTCTGAATGCTGTGTTTAAAAACTAGGAATGTCTTGAGACATCTACAACACGGGGGGAAAAATACTTTTTTTCTTCACCAACAAAACCCTATATTTTTTGTTTTTTTATTTTTTATTTTGTTTTATTTATTTTTATTTCATTTACTCGTTCAGAATATTAAATGAATTGTTTGAGCAATGGGATGGTGATCTATCACTGTCTGATTTTTAACCGACCATTAAAGTTCCCCTTAATGATTGACATTTCATAAAAATACACTAGTTTGACTGTTGGGAATCTCATTTAACCACACTAGGACCTTTGTATAAAAACTATGGAAAAATACTAACGCTTTGTCCGAGAACTGTGTTAATTCTAAATCCGAATTTTTTCTATGAAATAAACTTATTTTTATTGTATTCTATAGAAAACGCTGGTTTTACACAAAACGATCGCATTGTCCGAGAAATGCTCGTTTATAATTATTTTATTGCACTTTAGCAAAATAAAACACATTCTTTTATTTTTCTAAACCGTGATAATTCATTCCTTTGTCTATTGCATTTTTCTTCACTTCCCTGTTCAATCAATGGAAGAAGGGGGGAAATGCACTAATCTTTTAATCCCTATCACGGATGTCCCATGGGGGTTTACTATGATGACGTGTAATTCTCAATAAACTGGTCTAGTGGACTTTGGCTTGTAGGTCAACCCCTAACAGCCAATCACAAGCGTGTTCAGTCGCCCCTGGTGGACGAGTCGAATACCTTACCTACTGCGAAAAAATACACTTCATTATCACTTCACTAGCTTGCACGGGAGTGTTAACACCTCTGTCCAAGTCTCAGAAACCTTTTAGTTTACATTAGCATAGGCTTATAACCTTACTAAATAAAATTCATTTTATTTTCTATTGTTGTTTATACCTTACTATTGCTTTCCTATGGCACATTTTACCTGTTCGAAAGCACAGGCTATTAACATTTTTTATCTTAACTTAGACTCTACGTCTGATGCCAAGGACCTAACACATGAAATAAATATGGAACGCAGTCGGGAAAATATCAGTGACAACGCTGACCCTTCCCCGACAGTTACCCATGACATTGTCAACATAATTCACCGCATCTTGCGGGTGGATATAAGGCAAGCTACAGCTGCGGAAGATTTTGGCATAAAATTGAAATTTTATGCCGACGAGAAGCAGTCATTAAGGGAAACAGTTAGAAGTTTACGTCTCGAATTGACTGAAGCCTTGCAACAGTCAAAACTAGATAGAGAATTCCTTAACATGTTCCTCAGGAACGCGGGTGGTACAGGCAATGCAGCTTGCGTGCAACAACCACGGGCTTGGGGTAAGAAGGTGGCAGCCTTAAAACTGTCACAGTTCTCTGGATCTACTATTAAAGCCAACAATTCTGGAACGACTTGACAAAGACGTTCGACGACTTAGGCTGGAATAAAAATATCCTAGCTAAAGGTGGCTTGTCGACATTATTCAAGGGCAATGCAGCCGGTTGGCTCACTCATCACGAGACGTAGGAGGAATTAACTCAGGCGTTTTGCAATTGGTGGTGCTTAACGGAAGACATGCTGTACCAAAAATTAAAAGAAATCAGCGAGAGAAGAATCAGACCGCGAAACATACGCTGTTAACTCTTGATGAAGTATGCGTGCAAATGCAGAACCCGCCGACTGGCTGCAATAAATTAAACATTGCGATCGACACCCTGTTACCTGGCGCCGCACGCTATGAGAAGAAGTTTACGCATAGAGGTTCTTGCACTTGGGAACAATTTTTAGAGGCATCGGAGTATTGGGATACCGCTGCTATGCTACGAGAACAAGATAAACCGTCCTCGAAGCGGGCCACGCCGGTATCTCAACCTACAGTAACACTGGTAACGATTGCTGCAGCCCCTAGAAAGGCTACAACCGCCGTTACTACGCCCTCTACAACATCAAATTTGCTAGCTCATCATTTGAAGGCACCTCGTGCAGGGGGTTGCTTTACTTGTGGCGCCCTCATTTAAAAAAGGATTGCCCATTTGAGATCAAACGCTCAAATATGCAAACCTCACTTAAGCGAATGGAAGAATTTTGGCGAGCGGAGCTAGCAAACATGACTGCTGCCTTTGAGGAGCCAAAAAACAAGGATCTTCAGGAGGAGGAGTCACAAGAAGTGTGACTGAGGAAACGTTACTCACACCTTCTCCTGAGGAGCTAAAACAGGATGCAGTATTCCATCCATCACCGACGAGTGGGGTAAATGCATTAAGGCATTTTCAACAGGAAGTCGTGACAGACTACATATCGGTGCCAACTTGAAGGAGAACACAACCTTGCCTTTTGTCACCTTCCAAATTAATGGTAAAACCATAAAAGGGTTGATGGACTCCGGTGCAACCAAACCTTTTGTGAGTGGTGCCTTTTTGAAAAAATATGGTTTTCTTCACTTAATGAAGGAACCGGACAGTGCTTTAACTGTCTCAAGGGGCGACAGGGTATTGAAGACAGGGTATTGAAGTCTATTGGAACAGTTGTTCCAATAGATGATTTACGATTTACGATTTACGATTAGTATGGAAAACCGGACATGAGGAGGTGACGTTTTACGTTATGCCCTTGCCCTCGCCTTACCTACTTTTAGGGTGTGATTGGATGGAGAAAAATAAAATTGTGGTGTCATTCCGTAATCAGCAATGGTTCCACATTGACTTTCCAGTTGAGACCTTTCCTTTTGAGCGTGATCCCACGTCCCATGAATTAGCAAAAGCTGTGTACACTCGATTTGACGGGTTATTTATGACGAAGAACGAAAAGAAATCTTCCAATGATGACATAGGAAACTTGTTATCAAAATGCACAATGGGAAGGGATAAATTGCTTCGCTTACATGGTTTATTGACAAAGTATCAGCATCTTTTTAGTGATACTGCTGGGTGCCACCTAACGGCAGAGCACTCGATTCCGACGACAACAACTAAACCGGTTCGCTGTTGTGATCGACCTGTCAACTTAGCTAAAGCTGAAATTTTGCGTGTTTTTGTGGACACCTTGGAATCTAATGGGTGGGTTGAGAGATGCGAATCTCCATACAACAATCCTCTGGTTATTGTTTCCAAAAAAGGTGGTACTTTTCGTTTGTGCATCAATTTTTGCGCTTTGAATAACGTCACCACTAAAGACGTTTATCATATGTAGGAAATTACTATGATCTTAGCGTGCCTAGGGGGGAAGAAAGTTTTTTCAACTTTCGATCTCACTAAGAGATACTATCAGATTAAACTAAGGGAGTCGGACAGATTTAAAACCGATTTTCTACTCCTCAAGGTACTTTTCAATTTACTAGAATGCCATTTGGACTATGTAACGCGCCCTCTGCGTTTCAAAGGATGATGGATAACGTTCTTGGTGATGCGAAGTATAAGTGGGCAATGGCATACTTAGATGACGTCATTGACTTCAGCGATTCATTTGACAAACTTATGAAACATTTGAAGGATATTTTTAAAAGGTTGTTTAATCATAATTTGACTACTAGCTCCTCAAAATCTTTTGTATGTCCCGATAAGATTGAATTTCTTGGCTTTGTTTTGTCGGATGACAGATACAGTCCAAACCCCGACAAAGTCAGCACTGTAGAGGAATTTCCTGTACCTAAAGATGTGAAATCTTTACAAAGATTTATCGGAATGGCTGGATATTATGCTCCTGTACTACAAAATTTTCATAAAAACTGTGGGCCGCTCTTCATGCTTGTCAAGAAAGACATCCCATGGCTATGGACAGAGGAATGTAATTGGGCTTATGAGAGTATCAAACAGCAACTGTCGCAACAGATCGTGCTCCCATTGCCCAATTATGCTTTTTCTTTCATCATACACACCGATGCAAGTGCGAGTGGTCTGGGAGCAGTCCTTTTGCAACTGTTGCCAACCGAAACTACGCCCCGACTAGTGGCCTATGCGAGTACAACACTGCACGAAGCCGAAGCCCGCTATAGTGCATCCGAATTGGAATGCTTGGCAGTCGTATGGGCTGTCAAAAAATTCCAACAATATGTAGAATATTCCCATTACACCGTGGAAACTGACCATATGGCTCTGAAGTGGTTCATGTCGGCAGAAAATCTGACTGGTCGCCTCGGCAGATGGACAATGTTCTTGCAACAAGAGAATTTCACTATTATCTATAGGAAAGGCTCTAGCAATCAAGTGGCTGATGCTCTTTTGTGCAATGGGGGGGGAGGATAATTCTGAACCACTAGAACTTAGCGCAGAAGACGAGGCACCTGCTTGTGCATGCGCAATTTGGCTGGAGTAAGAGACTTTGTCACCACTTTGACTGAAAATATTTGTGCAAAGCAACGAAAAGATAAAAATTTAATCAAAATCATTGAGTGATTGCAAGCTGACGATTCTTCATCAGTAGACATCTCGCAATTACACAATGACTAGTTCTTGCTGCACTGTCGACTGGGTACGGACCCCAGTGCGGCAGATTCACAATAACCTCACTAATGAATAAACGAAGACAAATGCTTGATTTGTTTGTGTAGGCCTTTATTAAGTATGAGACTGCGACGCACATCACCATCTCGTTCCCGCTTACCCTCTCGGTTTGCTGGCCACGTGTCGATAGCTGAAGCTATCGCCACGTAGCCCTATAACTTTGCTACCAGCATCCCAGCTACGTGGGGTGATTGTACATGCATTCAACTGCCATGCGTACACCACCGCGCTCATAGCACTACGTCCTGGGCAGCCCCGATCATCATGACGACCGGAACAGCCAGATCTGCGCCGCCCATCTTATCACTAGGACCGGCAGGTGCAGACTGTCTGTTCCTCGTGGCTGAGCCCCCCAGGTTGTGCTAATGGATGCGCCCCAAAGATCACGTGATCGGGGGTTTGCACTGCCTTCTAGTGACGACTGGTCACAGGTTGATGCATCATTGGTTTGCAACCAGTCAATAATCTTGAGTAGATTTACATCTTTACATTGTTCAATGCAAATATTTTCAGTTGATAAGGGTGAATTCTTCCTCTACACCAATAGCATATGCATGAGCTAGAGCCTCGTCTTCAATGGTTATTTCTGGTGGGTTTGACTCGTCGTCCCCCCTGTTGCACAAAAGAGCATCAGCAACTTGATTTTTCAAACCTTTGCAATATATTATCATGAAGAATTCTTGTTGCAAAAACATAACCCACCTGCCGAGTTGACCAGACAGATTTTCAGCTGTGATGAGCCATTTAAGCACCATGTGATTAGTTTCTACCATATAGTGAGAATATTCAACATATTGTTTGTTTTTAACATATGTTTTTAACAGCCCAAACAACTGCTGAACATTCTAGTTCTGATGCAATGTATTGAGCCTCAGCTTCATGCAGTGTTCTACTAGCATACGATACTGGGTGAAGTGAGGCCGTCTTCTCTTGATCCTTTACTTCGAGCTCGACCTGCCAGTAGCCTTGAACGAAATCGAGCATTGAAACCCATTCAAAGGCACCAAGACTATTCAAAATGCTCTTGATCGATGGCATTTGGATGGGATCGATCTCGGTTATCGCATTCAGGAGTCGATAATCGACGCATAGTCGAGGTTCACAGCCAGGTCGTGTGACGAGGACGATCCTCATAGCGTAGCTTCCCGTTGCTGGTTTAACCACGCCGAGATCCATCATATCCTTACAGATATTCTTTATGATTTCTCTCTTCTGGGGATTCCAGTTTTTAAATGCCACTCGAGCAGGACGGTCCGTTGTGGTCGTTATCTTATGTTTCACCAAATGTGTCCTCCCAGGTTTAGTGGTTATAAATTTTTCAAATTTTCGAAGCATTCGTTCAAGCTTCTCCGCTTGTTCCTCATTAAGTTGGGCTTTGGACACCAAGGTTTTGATTGGGTCCTCCTTTTCAGCCTCTGTGGTTGCGTTAAACGAATAGTCTTGAACGTAGTTCTTTAATCTCTCTTTAAACTCTTGAGGAGACATCATCTGTTCTCGTGCTGGAGTTATCATAGGTAGAGGTTTCTCTACACTCTGGTCGATAAAGTTCCACAATCCTGTCAATGGATTAGGTTGGATTTTCAACATTTGCATGAAGTCCAATCCGAGTAACATCAAATGTTGCGCATGGGGAATAACTAAGAATATATGTTCAATTATGCCGTGCTCCCATTCTTTTCGGAGTTCTAAAGTACCGAGAGGTAAAACTATATCATTACCCGCAGTGTAAATCTTAATATTATTTTTCTTTAACGGTTTTATCTGGTGAAGGAGTAGTAATTTATTCACTATCTTGTCCGTGAGAATAGAACTGACAGCCCCAGAATCCAATAGACTGAGAACGCTAAATCCGTTAGTGCATAAAGGCATTATGCAAACGTCAGGTGCTGGTATGGGCGGAGCCATTTTCACCACTCGATCTTTTGGAGGTGGGTTGGTTATCTCAGGTAACTCAGGTAACCAATCAGAACTTTGAGAATCTTCTTGATCTAACTCCTCCATTTGCACATGAAATATGTCACAACAGGTAGGTAGTGACGCATTATTTTGTATGAGAGTTCTATTATGGCTTAAGTCTTCATTTTGTGCGTGGGCTATTGTCAAATTTATAGCCTCCTCGGGAATTTCCGATGTATTATTTTGTGACGACGGAAAATCCGAATTTTCTTGTGTAGTGGAGGGAATGTCGTCCTTCTCGGCCACTACAATTTCACGTTTTTTGAAAACTTTTCTAATAGTGTTGTCAAAGCCGAAGTAAAGTCGGTGTTACTCTTCTCTTGCGCTTTGACAGCACCGTCCAAATTGTCTTTAACTTTTTTCATATCTGCAACCAGAGTTAGAATTTTCTTGTGTGATGTAACTGGTTGATTTGGACAATCTTTTGCCCAATGGCCTTCTCTCTGACATTTGAAGCAAGTATCTTTAGTATTGTCATATTTCTTATAAACAGGTTTCGTATAAGACCCTGGCAGAGAATTTTTTGCTTTGTCACGAGCTCCTAGATCCGGTTTATTGGGTTTTGGATCCACTGGACGAGTGTTTGTTTTGTTTGAAGGGATGTACCCTAATGTTCTAGCTGCCACGAATACGGATTGCGTGTAGCATTCCCCTTCTTCATCCCGATAGTGTACGGGCCATGGAGCGTACTGCTCTTTGAGATCGTCAACGACCTGCTCCAATTCAGCTGCTGAGGGAAGTTCCCCTTTATTTTCAGGTACCTCTAAGGTACTTTGAGCTTCTTGTGAAGTGGTCGCTAGCATTACTCGTTGATTAATCTTTTTAGGGTCACGATAAACGTTTCCACCACCATTTTTACCTTCCTTTTTTAACAGTAGAATACTGTCAAATTGTAAATATAAGGGTGGGCGAAGTAAACCGTCGGTCCTCTTTTGCTGTTTATCATAGAGCTCTTGCAGTTGTAAATGCGCTTCCCTTTCTTTCTGACTGAGTCCCGCTTGATAGGTTTCATCTATCTCTTCATAATGGTTTTCTATGAAGTCGTAAAGCGCTGTAAAGGACTTCGTATTTGGGGCGTGCATCTGCTTAAGAACCTGCTCTGAATAAATCGTGAGTCCCTGGCGTATTCGCAAGTTTTTGTCCCCATCACTTAGCTGTCGAGGAATATCTTGGAATAGGGCATCCGCCCGATCAAAATAATCGCGAAGGGATTCTCCATTGACTTGAGCCAAATTTTTTAATCGATCCGTTAATCCGCGAGCGGTGCCACCATACTTTCTCATAAATTTTTTGACAAAATCGTCCCAATCGGTTAGCGTCTGCCTTTCAAGCCAGTCTTTGGCTGACCCTACCAACATGGCAGGAATGCCTTGTTCTAAGCACTCTTGTGGTCCTGCACCAGCTCGGCCGGCTGATCGTCGTGCCTCAATAATGAAAGTGCATCCAGCCTTCCAAGACCCATCGAACTTCCACATTAGACCCTTTTCTCACTTCAATCCACTGGGTCTTTGATGGATCCAATTCGATGCTCCCAGGTCTTTAACCGTTTCTTTTAGTATTTGGTTAAGGCCTTGTTCCGAACTTGGAACCATGTCGGGGAACATCTTCGTTACAACGTTCTGGATCTCCTCGTTTAATGATAAGGGGTGTGTAGGCTCTTTGTGGATTGGGTCAATCGGATGTTTCGATAAATTAGGAATTTGTAAGTTCTGATTTTCTGGGTCATTCGCCTGTGAAGTTGTACGAGCAGTGTTACTGCGTGATTGTTGTCAACAGTATGGATGATCGCTTGTTGGAGGTGGATTCGTCCGTGGTCTAGACAATATTTTTTGTGATTGTATATAGTCAGGTGGACGAGGAGGTAAATCACCTTCATCTCTTGGTACTGGTGCAGCATATTGCGGCAATGCTTTGACTGGCGTCGGCACATAGATTGTAGCGCGAATAATATCATTGTCGTAGATATTACAATCCTGAATACGTTGTTCATTGTCGAAGTATCTGCGACCTTTCCACAGGATCAACATATCCTAGGGAATTCCGGTTTGTTGTTCGATGTATCTCTTGACCTGACGCATCTTCGTATATTGCGTGACGATCATAATCAGCTCATTGAAATGGTCGGACTAAATCCTTATTGTCATGATATCGGGGGTATTAGGTGGCGTGGGAATCCTAGTGGGGGGTCGTATTGGTGGTTCCCTCCTCATCTGATCTCTTTGAGCACTAATCATGGCGAGCAGGCCTGGTTCAGCTTTTGGAACAATTTGTTCGTAGTTTACCTGAGAATCATGTAGTGGACCTTGTTGCTGCGACTGATCTGTATGCCTATCTACCAAGATAGTGTCTTCATGTTGGATTTTGTAATGACACACATCTTGATCATCTTGAAGTGGATTCGAACGAAACCACAATGTTTGGTCTGCCACTAACAGGTGCGTTTTTAATTGCACAAATTTTTTTGATTTTCAAAATTTTTAGGTTGCGGTCGACTACCATATGTAAGACGCTCGGGAAATGCTTAGATTGTATTTTAATTTTCATGAATCCATTTGTGGGATCCGAAGCTTCCAACACAGGAGCGTCATTTGAGGAATTTCCACTCCATTGTTGATTCGTGTTTGCCTCTGTTGAAATTGGAGGGTACACAATTTTCGTCGTCCCAATGGTTTCAACTAAGTTCCGGGGTTTACCCGTTGCACCTAATTGAAAATATGGTTGAAACCCAATCGGCTTCGTCGTCGCCGCTTTTTCGTCATTTTTTTGGCGCATTATTCTTTCGACCGGTGATGACAGCACAGGTAATAATTTTGGAATTTCCGAGTGATCCGTTGCTGAGGTAGGAGGTTGTATTCTGTATGAATTGGGGTCTCCCAGCCAAACCGAATCTTGTTTCTCCAGGCTGCCAATTGCTGGGTCAGTTGGTCAATTTACATTCGCAAACGAGTATTTGCGTGCCCATGAGTGTTGACTCTGGGCTTCTCGCCGGGCTTGCACTCGGGCTTCTTCTGCCTCTTTGGCCATGGTGAGATCCGCTTGCGAGCTGTAATTCGTGGATTTATAACTTGGGAAGTCATTCCAATATTTTAGAGTTGATGTTTCAGCTCTGCGTGCAGCTATAGAATCCATGTAACCCCCTTGGGTCACCACCAATGGGTCGATTGGCGTTATTAGCGGCCTTATTCTCATCCTGTAACTCGTACTTTCCCGGGGATTTCGCGATATTGCGTCCTCGTAACTGGGAATTGGTCGCATGTTCGTCAGGCGAGTTAAGTTCTCGCTCGCAGGAGGTTCCCCAAAAATGTCCATTCTTTGCGGTTGTGGGTAAGCCCCTGAGTTGATCCATGGTGGCTCCTCAAAGTAAGTTGCCGGATTTGCTGCTGTCGCATTATTCATTCCGTCGAATTTGTCATTCGCTTTAGTTGGCGCTTGGGAGCCGAGATCCATAGGTGGTGCGGTGAAACCTGGCAATTTCGGTGGGTTGGGGACGTAATTATCCTCTTCTGCCCGTCGGTAGGATCGATTCTGCGCGTAGTTCACGTCGAAGAACGATCGAAACGGCTGTAACCTTTCCGGCTGCCTTGGCGAAGTCGTAGGCGACGTGCCATAATTCGGATCTGTGCACCACATTTTGCGTCGTTCGAGGCGTTTCCACTATTTGTCCTTTTCTGAGACATCTTATCGTGAAAAACGTTACTGTAATTAGTACAATTTTTACAGAATTTTTTATAGCAAGTTTCGTTCGCGAAATCGATACTCGTTAAATCTAAAAGCGCTTGAGGATATCCCGGACGGGCCCCCAAGTGTCGTGTCGATTTTAACAATTAACCAAAACTCTAAATAACTCAAACTCAAGCGCTTGTACTTTTGCAAATGGAAACACGAATTTATTAAAGAACTTAAGACTAACAATGAATAACTAAATACACTTAAAACTAGATTAGTATAATTAACTAAGAAAATATTAACAGTCACAGGAACTGCTACGAATTTCTGACGAGGAACGGTCTTGGGTCCGACGACACGATGCCACTGCATAAAGATGACCGACGTGGGCTTTATTCGATCCGTCTTGTAATTCCTGGCTTCGAAGGGATTGATCGTCGACGATTAATAATCGAGATCGCCGCGGCAATTCGGCAATTGTAGCTTTGTAACTGTAATATTACGAGCGCTCACGTCTCTCTCACTGAGAGGCAAGCAAATTGTAAGAACACTGTGACCAGTCGTCACTAGAGGGCAGTACGAACCCCCAATCCACGTGATCTCTGGGGCGCGTCCATTCACTGACCTGGGGGGCTCATCCACGAGTAACCGCCAGTCTGTAACCGGTTGTCTGAGACATCAGATGGGCGGTACAGATCTGGCAATTCCGGCCATCGTTACGATGAACGGGGCTGCCCAGGACATGGTGCTATAGACGTGGTGGTTGTGGTACGGAGGATGAGCGTACGTACGATCACCCCACGTAGCTGGGATGCAAAGTGCAAAGTAATATGGCTGCGTGGC
>JAQFZU010000330.1:0-31242 GCA_034696185.1 Henia vesuviana | reverse complement strand
TAACTTGTGACCCTTGTTTTGTACGGTGGCCAAGTGATCGCCATCCTTGTTTTTTTATTTAATAAATATGTTACCCATTTTGTTTTGATAAATTATAGTCTGTTTTATTTGTTTTGTTAAAGTGCACGTTACAAAACTCGTTACAACTTTGCCCAAAACACGTTAAAACTTTACTCAAAACTCATTACACTTTTGCTCAAAACTTATTAAAATTTTGCCCAAAACTCATTACAACTTAGTCCAAAAACTCGTCAAAACTTTGCTGAAAACTCGTTACAACTTTGCCCAAACCTTATTAAAACTTTGCTAAAAACTCGTTAAAATTTTGCCAAAAACTCGTCAAAACTTTGCCCGAAACTCATTACAACTTTGCCCAAAAACTCGTTTCAACTTTGCCCAATATTCGTTATAACTATTATGAAAACTTAACATTAATGTCAACAAGTTATTAAAACTTTAGTTGTCCCGATTAAAAATGCCAATAACTTGTCACATTCACAATAAACTTTGTTAAATCTTTCTCAAACTTTATCAAACATTTTAAACTTAATTGATGTTTTTAAAATTGTCAATTTGCTTAAAACTTCTGGAACTTATTACTTTGCCATCAACTGATTAAACTTAATCAAAAACTATTAATATTTCATACAAAAACACCTTGTCAAATATTATCAAGTTTAAAAACAACTTCAAACAAAGCCAAAACTTTCAAAACATCACCTGAAAATTCCGAAAATATTTACAAAAATATCATAAAACATTTACATAATATTTGTTTAACATCAAATCCATATTAGAAATTGTTGAATTTTTCAAAAACTAGATGTCGCCACTGTACAATTAATTTAAAAATAGTTACGTTTTTAATCCCCTAGATGTCGCCACGGTCTATGGGGAAAATGCGTGGTCAATTAAATAAGTAAAATAAAGTCTAAACGAAAAAAAATTTCAATAGATTGTGTGCAGTTTCATAGTTTGATTAATAAAATACCATTTTAATAAAAAAAAATATATTTTTCTTATTATTTGCATTACAAACGATTAAAAACCTTTTCCCTTGTAAAATGCTAAACTTCCTTGCCATTCGGCTGCTTCGATTGGAACCTTAATTTAGGTTAAATTAAAATAATTTTAAAATTAATTATTTTTAAATTTTTTAAAAATTTAATTCGTTCTTACTTCATTAAGTTCCATACGGGAGAAGCAGCGCGAACGTCATTACGGCAGCTCGGCCATTACCGAAATAACAACTCTTAGCAACGACCGCCTTAGCAACTGAAATTTTAAAATTCAAAAAAAAAATTAATTAATTTAAACTATCAAAAACTAATTCCCACCTTTCATAACACTCAAATTACATATTAAAACAATTTAAAACAATTTAAAACAACTTTTAATCATTAAAATCTAATCGCGCCATCTACCGAAAAAAAATCTATTTACAAACTTAATTAAAATTATTAAAATCACAAATAAATAATAAAAACAATAAAAATAAATTAAATTCACTTTAAAAATAATTTTTAATGACAACAAATGTCGCATAATAAGTTGTCATAAAACATTTGACAAATTAAAGTAATTTTCATCTCGTTTCTGTCCTTCAGCTTAACTCGGGTCGTTACTCTTTTAGGTAGGGTCGAAGGTCACGACCCCCTAAAGCTAACTGTAACAACTGTAGCATGAAGCAAAAATCGCAGCATTTGAATGAGTGGAAAAATCTTTAGGGTGCAATTAAAGGACTGCCAACTGTCACCCAACCCATTCAAACCATCGACAATGGTGAGCACATGGCACCGAGGGTGGTGCAGTTGCAAACCCCAACTTTAATTTCGTTTTCAAAACCTTCAACGAAGCAAATAAAAAGAGAAAAACACAAAAATTTTATTTTAATTACATTTTTTCTACTTAAAAATCATAACTTTCGATTCGCGCTCACTTTCGGTTTCGCTTCGCGGCCATTTATAATTCACCTAAAATTAATTTAAACGATTTAAAATAATTTTAAAATGATTTTTCAAATATAAATCAACTTTAATTGTCATTTGAAGTGACTAATTTATTTATCTCGCGTTTGCATCGAACAGTTAAGAGTTTTAGTCGTTTACCAACAGCGCCCTCTGTCCACCGTTGCTGGAGGAGGGGTTTTTACCCATTCTTACCCCTTCCCTCACTATCCCACTCATTCCAGGTCCAGCTTTAGTCGAGTGCAAATCGTTAAATTGCTTTTAACATGTTGGCGTATATGAAAATGTCGAAATCGGAGGACGATGCGCCGTGGTTTGATCCGCCATTGCGATTTCCAAACGAATATAAACAAAAAACGAAACTAATGTCGATGGACACTCAAACGAAGGGTAAATATGATTTTATTACATCAAATTAACTTTTAACAATTCAAATATGCAAATTTAATATTAAAAATGATTTTATTTGTTTTTTATTTTTATTTTAAAATTCATTTGTCCCGCAGAAAGTGGGTCAATAAAAGTAACTGTTATTGGGGTTACAAGGTCTTTCCCTATGGGTCACGAGGCTTATCAAAGAAGGGGGGGATAAAAGAGTTAAGATGCGGTTTGGTCGAGGTCGTTTCTCACCCTGTTCACATCATGACCTCATTACTAATGCGGTTTTCGACTGACCACTAATTGATAATTTTTGTTTTTGTTGTAGGGGATATGCAAATTGGTTCTAAAGGGGTTGAGGATGACGAAAGGCCGTTGTGTCTTGTTATCGATAAAAACAAACGAGATTCGCAATCGACGATCGGTTTGTTTCGATTTGAATTAAATTTTTGAATTTTTTTTATTTTTTTTATTTTTTGCAGTTTCTCATAGTAAATATGGCGAATCAATGTCAGGTATGTGGGAATTAAGTTATTTTAATTTGTAATTAATTTTTTTGGTTTATTTAAGCGAGTCCGGTTCGAGATTTATCAAATTCGAGTCCGGTTCGAGATTTGTCTATGACCGATTCGAGTCCGGTTCGAGATTTATCAGAGTCGAGTCCGTTGAGAGTTTCTGTTTCGGTTTCGCCCGAATCTCGTTTTGAGGATGAGAAAATGCGATTTTTAAATCCTTTATCGATGTTTTCAACCAACGATTTTATCGATTGTAAATTTATCGATTTTTTTATTCGATTTTTTATTCGATTTTTTTAAAATGAAGTTTCGGTTTCAGTTTCGGGTTCGATTTTCCAACGCGCGCTCGAAGGTTCGGTTTCGAGACGAACTCGAGGCGAGAAAAAGGCGATTCCCGTGGAACAAAAAGATGAGAAATATTACGAACGTCGAAAAAGGAATAATGCGGCAGCGAAAAAATCTCGAGATGCGAGGAAATCGAGAGAAGACGACATTGCACTTCGAGCTTCGACGCTCGAACAAGAAAATGCCGTTTTAAGAGCACAACTTTTAACACTTAAAGAAGAAGCCGATTCGCTTCAACTTTTACTCGTACAAAAACGAAATCGATCTCAGTGATAAATTGTATAAAAATATCAACTTTTATTCTATTAAAATAAAAATTTCAACTTTCGCGACGTCACTCGAAAAAACGTCACTCGAATGACGTCACTCGTATGACGTCACTCGAAAAAACGCCGTCTGGTGGCGAAACCATTAATTATTAAATAAAATTTTATTGCATTTTCTTTATTTAGAATTTTTAAAAAATAGAAAAAATATTAAAATAATTAAATATTTAATATTAATTTAAATAAACAACTAACCGGATCGTATCTATTATTTCCGGTTCTGGTTGTAAAATGTAAATACATAGCTAAATATGGCGGTGGTGGGTGTGCGAAGTGGAGTTATATCATCGGAATAAATATTTTAGCAAATTCAAGTATAAATATAGTAAAAAAAATGCTGGGAATAGAGAAATTACATTTGGAAGATACTTTAGAAGACAGTCCGCAGGTAAAAATAACGACCGAAAATCGTATCTAAAAATTAAATGAAAAATTCTATTTAAACAGATGAGATCGCTCGTCGCGGTCTTCGAACAGGACACGAATCAATTGAGAAAATATACAAATACATTAAAGGATTGTTGTCAAAGGGTTTTAGATGCAGAGGTTATTTAAATAAATTTAATTTATGCACAAATTTATAAATTTTTTCATTTTTTTTTTAATTTTAAAGAGCGAAGTATCGAATGCGACCAAATGTTTATCGGAACATTTAAAATCGTACGAAAAAGTGGTAAAATGAAAAGAAAATAATTTTATTTAAATTTTAAAATTAATTTGAATATTTATTTTCTAGAATTTTCCATTGGAATCTGATAAAGAAAGTATTTTATCGACTACTATGAAGGAATTTGCGACTACTTTGGATGAAATTAGTTCGTGGCATCATATTTTAGCCACTGAATTAAATGATGCGATGATGTTTCCAGTTACGAAATTTATTCAGGCAGATTTGGAAGGTTTTTGAGAGGTTTTTTGGGTTTTTATGTGTTTTTTGATTTATTTTTGTTTTTTTTTGTTTTTTTTTGTTTTAGAGGCGAATACGATGTGCGAATTGTATCAGGTCGCTAGTAATGGTGATTTTTGTTTTTTGTTTTTTTTTGGTGAGTTTAATGTTGGATTTTGTTTTTTTTAGATCTTGAGAAGGCTATTACGAGATATTGTAAAATACCCAGGAAAAGGGAGGCTGAGAAGGATCGTAAAGAAGCGAATGAAGATGTTTATTTAATGAGGAAAAAGTTTCATAAGGTTTTTTTTTTTAGTGTTGATTTTTTTTTTTAAATGGGAATTTATTTAGAATTTGTTTTTGGTTTGAAGATGTTAATTATATGATTAAAAATCGATTTTCTTTTGAATCGGAAATTAATAAAGAAATTGGAAAATTATTAGAAATCGATTTTTACAAAATGATCCAAAAATCGATTTTTACAAAATGATCTAAAAATCGATTTTTCTAAAATGATCCAAAAATCGATTTTTCTAAAATGATCCAAAAATCGATTTTTCTAAAATGATCCAAAAATCCATTTTATTTAAATTATCAAAATTCATCAAAAATCGATTTTTCTAAAATGATCCAGAAATCGATTTTTCTAAAATGATCCAAAAATCCATTTTTACAAAATGATCCAAAAATTGATTTTTACAAAATGATCCAAAAATCCATTTTTACAAAATGATCCAAAAATCCATTTTTCCAAAATGATCCAAAAATCCATTTTCCCAAAATGATCCAAAAATCCATTTTCTTTAAATTATCAAAATTCATCAAAAATCTACTTTTCCAAAATGATCCAAAAATCGATTTTTCCAAAATGATCCAAAAATCGATTTTTCCAAAATGACCAAAAATCGATTTTTCTAAAATGATCCAAAAAAATCCATTTTCTTTAAATTACCAAAATTAATCAAAAATCGATTTTTCCAAAATGATCCAAAAATCCATTTTTCATTAAAAAACTCAATATTTAATCAAATCTTTTCCAGATTTCACTTCATTACTACGCCAGCCTGAACGCATTACAGTACAAACGTAAAACATCACTCATCGAACCATTTCTAGGATATTTACACGCACAAAGAGCTCACTTTGCACTGGGTAAAGAAGCACTTCTCGTAGCAGATTTAGATAATTTCTTAGCCAACATCAGTGCCAGTGTCCAAGGGTAAATCAAATCCATCCTAACACATAAAACCCCTTAAATAAACATAAAAAAACACCTTTAAACAGAGTCCACACCGAATTGGGATCAGAAACGAAGAAAACCGTCAACTTAATCGATTCGATCGAAAAACAAAGCCAACATTTATACCACGGCGAACCATGCAACGACTCACCATTAATCCCAGCGGATTTAAACATGACTAAAAAATGCGGTTATTTACAAATTAAAACGTAATTTTCATCCTTTTAACCCTTTTAATACAAATTTTTTAAAAAATTATTTTTTTTCAATAGGAAAGTCGCGGGTGTCGTAAGTAAGTGGGAAAAAGCATATTTTTTCACCGAAGGTGGGAATTTAATTTGCGTTAACAAAGGACAAGTAAAATAATTATTTTTTAATTTAAAATTAATTTAAAATTTAATTTTTTTTTTTGAAAAAAGATGGTCGGGAGTTTGTTGATGCCGTTGGATCAATCGGTGCTCGTGACGCCGTTGGATCAAGAAGATCGACGATTTGTTTTCCAAATAACGAGTGGGAAAAAGTATGTTTTTTCTTTATTTAAATATAATTTAATTTTTAAAATTTTTTAAAAAAATATCAGTTATTTTTTTTCGCTTTTTGGCGATTTTAGGACGGTCGTAGTTCAAGCGATGAACGATAGAGATCGCGACGAATGGATGGCGGCCATTCGTAATATTATTGAAGAAGAAGTAAATTGCGTGAGAGATAAACCAACGCGATCTCAAACTCAAGTTTTAAGCAGGTCACAATTTTTTGTAAGTTATTTGTTTAATTTAATTATTTTTTTATTGAGAAAATTATTTTTTATTTTTAGACTTCGACCGACGCAACTCTAGTCCGTAAAAATTCTGATCCAACAGGGTAATTATGTTAGTTAAAATTATTTTGTGGTAATTAATGTTTAGTTTTAATTTTTAGTCGTGTGAAAAATGTGAAAACAGGGCCAACGAGACCCGCACCGGCACGACCGGCAACGGTCGAATGTGATTTATCGTCGACTCCGATTGTTTTTGATATGATTTCACCAAGTGAAGAGAATAAATTAACAAAACCAGGCAAAGAGGGACCGCAGATGTTGGTTGAATTAATTTGAATTAATTATTAGAAAAAAAATTGTTTTAATTAATTTTTTGATTTTTTTGATTTTTTAAAATTTTTTTTGATTTTTTTGATTCTTTTGAAATTTTTTTTGATTTTTTTGATTCTTTTGAAACTTTTTTTGATTTTTTTGAATTTCTTGAATTTTTTTAAATTATGTATTTTATGAATATTTAATTTTTATGAATTTTTGAAATATTTTTGATTTTTTAAAATTTTTTTTGATTTTTCAAAATTATTTATTTTATGAATTTTTAATTTTTATGAATATTTTAAATTTAAAAAATTTTTTTTTTATTTTAAAAAGGCGAATTAACCCTTTCGACCAATCGACCGACGCATTAGCAACCCAAGTCCTTCGCGACCAAAGCCCTTTTCACGAAGTTTACAAAGTGCGTTTTCTCGGCTCGATGGAAGTGCGATCGGATCGTGGGGAACAATTAGTTCATCAAGTTATACGTGCAATAATGGCCGCTCGTGCCATTCACAACGTATTTAAAATGACCGAATTACACATGGTCATAACGAACGAAGCTCTCAAGTATTAAACAAAACCAAACCTTAATTCTAATCAACAAATTAACATTTTTAACAGACTAATCGATCCAGGCAACCAATCGATTCGCGCCGAATTTATTTTAGAAGATTTGGCTTTTTGGGCCGCACATAAAGAAAATAACCGATTAGTTGGATTCATAACTCGTAGCGAAGAGGCAGGAACCGAACCGAAATTTTCTTGTCACGTTTTTGAATCGAATTCGTCGGGGGAAGAAGTAAATTTGCATTTTTTGAATTTGAATTTGAATTTTTAATAAATTTATTTCAAGATTTGTAACGCGCTTCAAACGGCTACGAAAATCGCTTTTCAAACGTTGATCGAGAAGAAAAATATGGAGGAATTTAAGGAGAAGGAAAAAGTAATTTTTTTTTATATTTAATTTAATTTTTTTTTAATTTTTTACGCAATTTTGGCAGAAAATTATTTTGGAGAATTTAAACGGTGAAGAAGAAGCGACGCCATCTTTGACTGATACGCCATCTTTAACCGAAACAACGCCATCTTTAATCGAAACGACTAATCAAGATGGCGTTTTGTTGATATTGGATAAAGGCGATGTAAACAAAGAATCGAGTGAGACGGGGGTTCGTGAAGGATCGGGTGATGGTGACGAAAGGAAAGTCGAAGGTGCAGAAAGCGAAGCTTAAAAATTTGTTTTTTATGATTTTATGGAAATTTTTGAATTTTATTTTGAATTTTTTTTTAAAAATTTTTTTTAAATGAAAAACGAATGTAAAAAATTAGATTTTAATTTTTTTTTGTTGATATTTTGCACTTTAATGATATTTTCGACACGTTTTGGACTAAACGATAATAATGTAGTGATTTTTTTAGTGATTAATTAAATAAAATAAAATTTTTAAGTTTTTTTTGTTTTTAATTTTATCATTTTGAGAATTTTGTTTTTATTGTTGGTTTGTATAAATATTAACGTGGTAAAAATCAATTAATTAAAGTGAAAATTGTCGTTTTATTTATTTCTTTTATTGAATTTTAATTAAAAATTAATTTTATAAACAAAACAAATAAAACCGACATTTTAGACTCACCGAATGTCGTTCATAGATGGCGTCGTGTTATTGATTTTTAAAAATTTAAAAATTAAAAATAAAATCACAAAAACAATTAATTAACACAAAAACAAACAAACAAAACATAAAATCCAAACTTAAAACAAATTTTAAATTACCAAAAAAAAAACAAAAAAAACCAATGCGACAATCAATGAAAAAAAATCCCCTAAAAACTAAAAAACTAAAAAAAACCCACAAAAACTCCACTTTTAACAAAACCCCCACAAAACCCCACAAAAACCCCTTTAATGTTAAAAACAAAAAAAAAAACAAAACCCCCAACTCGCAAGCATGAAAACCCCCAATTCGCACACCTGCGCAACCGGCGCATGCGCGAAGATGAAAACAAATCGTTGCTCGCCTTTGTCACCTGCAGAGAAGAAAAGAGAGCGAGAAAACGTTTGACTTTAAGTTAAAAAAAAATCACGATTGGGCTGTTGGTGGGCTCGCCAAGGGCTGTGGGCGGGTTTATATCGTGAACTGGGAGCTCGCAAAGGTCGTACGAGGCTTCATTTGATTTTATAGCGGCGAACGGTGACCCGGCTCCCGTGTCCCATCATGGATAATCTCCTTCGCCAGCTTCGACATAGCATGGTGAGTGTTAAACACTATTTTTAAATTATTTATCACAAAAAAACACTTAAATACACATTTATAAACAATATTAAACCCTTTTCGAACATTCAATTCCCTTTTATATAATAGAAAATAATTTTTTTCCAAATTGCAAAAAGCAATGGTAAAATCGCATTGAATTTAACGGTTTTTTCTATTTTATTAAATTAATTTAAATTAAATTAAATTTTATTAAATTAATTTAAATTAAATTAATTTTTATTAATTAAAATTAAATTAAATATTTTTTTAAAAATTTTATAATTTTTATTTTATTTTTAAAATTATTTTCTGCGGGATTTATCATTGCAAATGGCCGTTTATTTTTATTTTTTTATTTTTATTTTTTAAAATGATAAAAATATAATTTATTAGGTATTTTGTCAAAGGTCAAATGATAACCATATGGTTATAATAATGGCAATTTATAATTGGTAATGAATCAAAATGAAAACACAACAGGAGACCAACAGCCATAATGGGAAATAAGAATAAGTTCACTGACACGAAAAATTTTTATTTTAACAAATTTATTCAATTTATTCTAATTTTCTTGTCGAATTATCGACGTAATAATTTTGCCACTCTGGGGTCTTTATCATGCAAGGAAAAACTGTCCCGGTAGTGTCGCTATCGCCGTTTTTCTCTCGGTTCATTGGAGGTTTCTGGGTTTTGACGACGACGACGCACGGAAATCGTGTTGTCGAACCGCTTGTTTTCCATTTAATTTATACAAATCATAAATATCAATTTTTTTTTAATCGTTCGCTACGATTTGACCAATAGCCGAGTCTTTGACGGTTGCCATGGTTACTAATGCTTTATTCGTGTCGGATAAAAGTGCGCTTTGAGGATTAATAAACGAATTTGTTGACGTAATTGATAAATGGAAATTTTATGCGTCACACAAATCATCACGTGACATGAGAAAAAAAATGGCCGATATTTTTTTTTTGGTTTTTAATATTTGAGTCGTGGTTGTGTTGTATTAGTTTTGGTGGAAATAAATTTTAAAAAGAAAAAAATTAAAAAAAATTAAAAAAAAATTTTTTTTCGGCCATTTTAATTTACGACTCCATTTTTTGGTTTGTAAATTCCTTCACGCACATGAAAACAAACCACAATTCACTCGTTTAAAAGTGAAATATTTAAATACAAAAAAAAATGGCTGTAAATAAATAATTTTTTTTTTTTAAAAAAAACAAAATCAAAACATATATTTAGTTATCAAAGGGTTAATCAAAAAAATTAATTATTTAAATTAAAAAATACAAAATGTCTACTACCCCCATTTAACCCCATAAAAAAACTCCCAACCCCCACCATCCCCTTAAACAAAATGTTGACAATTACAAATTAACCTTGACATGACATTGAACTTTTTAAGCCTAATTTCTATTTATCATTCTAACAAAATGTGTTGATAAATTGAAATGGGAAAAGTGTGTAAATGATGCATTGTTGAATTCTGATAAGAGCTTATTGCACTTAATTTTTTGTCCCAGGTGACTTAGGGGGGGTTGTTAGGGTATTGTATCTTGTGTCACTTTAGAGGAAATTGACCTGTTAGTCTTTTGTCAATGGGGGGGTGTGGGGGGGGAATTATATTTCTTATTATTATCACATTTTTTAAATAAAAATTAGCCCCCTAGTGGCATTATAATGAATTTTTTAAAATGGATAAAAGTGTGTTAAATGATGAAGAATTGAAATGGAGCACACCTGGGGTTACAATGGCCTCATCCATGTCACTTGGGTCATGCATGAGGGGTCTATGGTTTGCTTTTTGAATTAATTCTTGAAGCTTAAGGTTCACTTACCCCATAGGAATGTTCAAACCACCCACATCAAACATGGGAGGATCATATTTTTTACTAATTAAAAGTTTAAATGGTTAACTAAACTAAATTTCACACTTTCCATTATGCCCATTTTGCAAACTCATTGCAAGTAATTATAGTGTCAAAGTGAAATATCATTGAATTATTAGTTGTTAACTCAAAGTAATGTGAAAGACATTCTTTTCATTCTACCATTTTTTTTCTTCTTGTCAATCTGGGGCCCAGGAAGTGTCAAATAAAGTATCCCATAAAAATTGTATTGGAATCTCATAGATAATTGCTTCTATTCAACTACACAACATTTCCAATTTTAATGATAGACATTAAAGGGTAGTTTTTCATCTTGAAATTAGATAGTAACATCTTATCTGATTATATACTCATCTCTTTTTCATTGCTAGTTTTGATGGCTACTAACATTTCTATACTCGGTTTTACTTATGTTGGGAAATGATGGGTTCGTATCTTGTATGTATTCATTAATCTTGTCTTTAATGTGGCTTGGAAAATGGGTTTTAAAGGTGATTTGACGTGTCTAAGACGTCAAAACGGGAAAAGTATTGTTGTGTAATGTTGGAAGTGTTATTGGTATTATAAAGTCGATGGCTTCTGAGACGCGTTCTCAGCGTCGAGAGAAAGTAACGGTAAAAAACGGTTTCGCGGTTATGGGAACGGCGTTTGGAGCTGTACTCCACGTCGATCTTTACTCGGCAACGGAGCAAATTACAGCGCTTAACGACAGGAAGCGGGCGGTTGACAAACTCCGTCTTCTGACAACCGTCAATTGGACGGCCGGACTTGCTCCGGCGGGTGTAATTTACTCGCTCTGCAGACAGATGGCTCCGAACAAAAAATTAGCAAACACCACCTTGCTTTAGCTAGATTTACCCATAATTCCATTTTAAGTCATTCGTTATCGAAAATGTATCTGAAGAGGAAAAATCCAAACGGTTCGTGTCCGGAGTCACTTTCCTCGAGATTAAACTCGTTTATTCTCATTAACTCGACTTTTTTTTATTTGGATTCGGTGAACAAACTTTGTTTCGAGCATTCGCACACTTTACTCTTTGCAATTATCTTTCTCTCCAACCATTTATAAATACACATAAACGTTGGTACCAACGGCCGTTTGTCATTCCAAGGCCGTTAGATTATACGAGGAACAGAGTCAATTTTGCCCGCAGAAACGAATAATATTTTCTTTTTTCTTTGTCTCTTTCTGCAGGCCGAATTGAGCATTCAGGGCGAAGACTTTGCCAGACAAATGTGGCAAATGTACGCCATATTCGAAGAGTTTCTCAACAACCATCTCGGATGGAACCATTCGGTCACTTCCGAAGAGATGGCACGTCACCAAGCCGACGGTTACCCGCGGTTTTCTTGCGAGACGGTCGAACTGTCCAATGACGACTCGCCGGCAACCAAGATGCCGTCGTCTGCTACCGAAGAACCGTGCAATCCACTCTTGGAGACCATAAGGATTATCCAGAGTCTGGACGATGCCGAATTCGAGTGCTCGACTTCGGAGGAAAAGCCGGAGGAAAAGAGGACCGCGGTCGACGGAGACAAGGACTCCGTCGGTTACGCCGGTTCCAATTCTGTCGACAGCGGTTACAAGAGCTCTTGTCCCACGCCCGACTTGTCTGACGGCAGCTGCTACGGCGGCGACGGCAGTTCCCTCAACCGTTCGCTGGAGTGCAAACCTCGGATTGCCATGGGTACCCGGGTGATGCACAGGCAGCATCAGTATCTCCACCGGTACGCTTGTCCGGACCGGAATTCGAGCGGAGCCCGGTGCGACGTGTCCCCGGACCACCTGACGACTCTGCAAAGGACGTTGGTGTCGGCGATGCGGCAGTGCCGGAACGACGCCGGAGCTCCGGAAGAAGGGATCGACAAGACCGACTGCTCCAGGCCCAAAGCGAAGACGCCCAAGTTGGGAACCCAGCACAGGATGGCGGATCATTTCCTGCAGTGCGCCGCCTTCGAGTCTCGTTCGCGACGCATGCCCAGTCCCACCCTGGGATCGAGGCAGCTGCGAACACCCAGTCCCGGATCCCAGAGGCCGAGACGGGTGTCCAGTCCGAGTCTTTCGTCTTGGCAACGTCCGCGAAACCGGACGACCGACGACGAGTTCGACGGGACCCGTTCGTTCAGGCCGTACGGCAGCGCTCGCAGCGAACCGTCGGTCGTCGACGAATACGAGCCGAAACCCTTCGCCGCGACGAGGTGTTCGGACGGGCGCTCGTCGCGGAGCCACTGCCTCAAAACCATTCGGTTCAACGTGAACGGCACGGAGCGCGAACCGGGTGCGAACGTGGTTAAAAGTTGGACGAAATGCAAATCGAAACCGATACTCAAAGACCCGATATGTGCAAACCTGAGGGCCCAATTGGAGGACGGTGATTCGAACGTACCCATGTTGGAAGAGGAAATCGACGCTCTGCTGTACGGCAAAACCGACGGCTGCGGCGCGAAACGGTCCGACGGAATCCCGTGCAGCTACGTGACGATGATCGAAGACAAATACAGAAGGTCCAGCGTGGCCAGGGTGAAGAAACTAAGAGGTAAATATATAAATCTTCCTTGCAGGGCGGCCATTTTAATCGTCACCATATTGGTTGTTTGCAGATCGAGTCTCGGACGCCGACGCACGTCCGGGCACGACGATCGGCAACGACGTGCGAGCGGACGACGACCTTTCGCTGGACGAACCTCTTCGAATGTCGAGCGACAAAGAACCGACCGCCGTCGATCCTTCAGACATGAAATTGCGTTTCTCCGAAGTCGCCTGTTGCATGCTGGAGATCATCGAAGACCTCCAACGACAAAAACTGCTGTCGAATCCGACCGAAGCCGAAGAAAGCGCGTCACGTCCCGCCAAGTGCGAGGAAACGCCGTCAGAAGCCAATTACCACGTGTACGAAGAGATCTTGTACGACCCGGGACGGCGTCGAGGTGCGCCGGGAGAGAAAACGAACACTCCGGCCGTCCCGCCGCCGTTGCCCAAAAGACCCGACAACGGGCCGAGGGCGACGGTCGATGCGAGCCGACCGAAGCAACGACTCAACCTCTACTCGTTGTTCCAGGAGCGGAGCGACCGCAGGAGCATCGCGGTGTCGTTGGAGAGGGAATGGCAACGGGAATCAGACGACGAATACGGGTTCGATAGGACTTCGAACGGCAAGAAATTGTTTTGACGGCAAATGTCGGTTTTGTGCTTTTATCACGTAAATTATTAAATAACAACTGCCTCGTGTAAATATTATCGTTAATTAATTCAGTTAATCGTTATTTATATTTTTTAATTCTATTCTACGAACGACTTTGTTTTATTCTTGTAAATTTGTTCAAATATGGAGGGTCGGTAGAGTACGACGAGCCATTCGGCAGCTAACACCAATTTGATTTTTTTTTTATAAGTTTGAAAATCGATAAAATTAATTGCAATAAATGACGTAAATATCGAGTAAAAATATATTTATTTTTATTTTTTTTATTTTACAGTCAGACGCTTGAAAAGTAATAATTAGGTAAGCGAACGTCTGGAATACTAAGAAATAAAAAAAGGATATAATAACAGCGATCAAAAAACCAGTCTCGGGAGTCGATCGTCGTATTTTTAAAACGTTTTTTAACATTTTTTGCAATTTTTTTAACGACGGAACCGACAAACGGTTTTTGAGTGTACGAGATTTGCTATTTCATAAATCCAATGTGAGGATTTGCATGGATTTGCTTGGATTTGCATGGATTTGCTTAGATTTGCATGGATTTTCTGGGCTCAGATTTGTGGATTTTCATGGATTTGCTTGGATCTGCTGAGATTTGCTTGGATCTGCTGAGATTTGCTTGGATCTGCTGAGATTTGCTGAGATGTTTGTGGATTTGCTTGGATTTGTATGGATTTGCTTGGATTTGCATGGATTTTCTGGGCTCAGATTTGTGGATTTTTATGGATTTTCATGGATTTGCTTGGATCTGCTGAGATTTTCATGGATTTGCTGAGAATTTTGTGGATTTGCACAATTTCTTATAATTGCAATACAATTATTCACTTGATTTGGGAATAGCAAATCCAGGGTTGTACAAGATTTACCGTGGTAACGAAGAAAGATTCGATTCGACGGAATACGGTAGCTTATCTAAAACCCGTCAAAAAACTCGTTGAGAATTAATGGCAGCTCGTAGAACGTGACTGGGATACACATCGATCGAAACTCGTGTCTCCACCCACTCGAAATTCATTTATTTTCAAAATTAACATGGAAATTCCATTTTTTTTTTCAACACTCAACTATTTATTCGACGTTGAATTTTCTATAATTTCCAGTTGACTCCATCATAAATTGTTGAAACAGTTTGACTTTTATGGTGATGAGAGGTTTCTGGCAGTGCCAAAATGGGGTAATTTGGCACCAGGAGGCGGGATGGTATTTGGGGATTGGCTTCAAGGACACCAAAATGGACATTGTCTTTTTTCTTTTTCATCAATTTATTTATTTATGTTTTATATCTCTTTTTTAGGCCATTTTTCAATGGGATTTCCTGCATTCCTTCGGTGATTTGAATCTAGTTATTAATGTCTGGGGAAAAAAATGTTATTAAATGTTTTATTCTCGTTCCAAGAATTTTGCTGTTGTTAAAGGGTTTGGGAGACTGCGGAAGTGATACTTTGTTTTGACCTTTTGTAAAAAAAATTTTAATCTGATGCTTTAAAGTGTTAAATATGTTTTTTAATGTTTCTGTTTGGTTTTTTTTGGTTTTTTGTTTTTTTTTAGGTGGATTTAATTGTTTTTTAATTAATTGTTTTGTGTTTTTTTGAGTTTTGCATTTAAATTATTTATTTTAATTTGTTTTTTGTTATTGTTGGTGTTGCGAGCGACATCTTGTGGTTGTTGGTGGTGTTGTGGTGAAGTTAGATTATTGATTAATTTTTATTATTTAAAATTATTAATGTAAAATTATGTTTATTGGTAATATTTAAATTTTAAAAATTAATAAAAATAAATTTTAATTTAAATAAATTGGAATAAATTCAAAAAAAATCAACCGCCAAAAAGTGATTTGAATTTGAGTAATAAAAAACATGGCGACTGCAACGGGTATCAAAAACAACTGCATTCGTATTTATTCGCAATTTTTGACAATTTTTGACGATTCGTGGACGGAATTAATATGGGAAAGTGATTTCACAGTCGCAGACAGTTTACCATTAAACTTCGAATCGTCGCACGGCGAAAACCGATTGGAATTCGCAATTTGACGACGCGGTCACAATTTGCCGGATTCAGGTAAAACAGCAAAAAAGCAGCAAAAAAAAATAATAAAAAGTAAAAAATTTCAATTTAACATTTCAGTCTCGAATCGGATCAAGGCCAGAAATTATCATCAAACAAAAACGAGAAAGAAACATGATTATGGGCAACCGATTTAAGCCGAAATGAGTCGTCACACCAAACTCGGCTACAGTGATTTAGACGGAAACATCACCAAATCCCACCCGAACTCGAAGGAACCAAGATTTTAATCCAACATTTGTGTGGTCGATAAATTGGACGATTATCACAACGATGTGATTTTCCAATAGTTCGAGAGACTTTTGTTGAATTCGCGAGTCAAATCGAAAGAGGATTTTGCGATGAGTCGTCGTCGTGATGAAGGGTTGAGGAATTGTTTTTTGAGTTTGTTCGAAGATGAAGGGTTGAGGGAGAACGAAGAGATTTTGAGGTACGATGATAATAAGGTAAATTATTATTATAAATATTTTAAATATTAAATTTTTTTAAATATAATTATTTTCAGGTGTTTTACCATGTAAATTATAATCGTCCAAAACATGGTCGCATTTAAAAAGCCAATTGACGAAAAACACAAATTAAACTTAATCGAAGAAAAAGGTTCGGAGCGATTTCTCTTTTTATTAAAATATTTTTTTTAATTAAATTTTTTTAAATTTTTCAGTCAAAGTCACATCCCAACCTCAACCCGAAATAGCACCGAACGTGGCCATTAAAAACATGTCATTAGACCTCGAATATTGGTTCAATCGAACCGAACAAAGCTCCATCAGCGATTTGAATTTTTAATTTTACCCGACGAGTGCCGCTTTGGTCACTTTGAATCAAATTTTAATGAATTTAACCAAAATCGAAAACGATGTTAAAAAATCAATGACGTCATTCCGCATCGGATTATTAAAAGTAATTTAAACGAAAATAATTTTTAGAAAAATTTAATTAAACACCGAAACCGAAAATGATCTAGAAAAAGATTTAAAAAAAATAATTTATTCAATTTAGAATTTTTAAACATTTAAATATTTCCAGATCCAAACGCCTACGAAACCGGCTCCCAACAACAACAACTCGCGCAATCGCATTCGTAACACTCGGTAAACACGAAAAACAATTATTTGCACTCAAAGGCGATACAAATATGTATAAAAGACATGAATTTTTTTTAAATTTTTAATTTTTTATTAACTTAACAACAACGACATTATTCTGCGCCTTTTTATCGCACCACCAACGGCCTAATCGATGCTCACGCCCGGTAGCGATTACTAGATGAGACCCGTCCGATGTGAATTGAAGACCGTTAATGAATCCCGTCACTTCAACCGCGAAAATGAAACTTAAACTACGAAAATTATCCCCGCATTTCCAAAATCTAATCTTCCCATCATTCGAACCTAAAATTCAATAATTAAATTAAAAAATTAAAAAAAAAAAAATTTAATACCAGAAACGATCAAATCGCTATTATGTAACGATGCGACACTTATAATCCAATTCGGTAATCGATTCTCAGTATCGATACCGTGTGCGGCCTGTATCGATACTAACGGTTTCTTTTTCAAAACTCCCCACAACGAGATGACCCTTGACGAATTTAACATTAATTTTGTTTAATTTACATTTTATCTATTAATTTACCCATCGTCGCCACACGAGACGAAATTTTCTTCGTTTATTAATCGCACGCATTCGATGTTCGACGAATGACCGTTGAAAACCAATTGAGATTCTTCCGTTATTTTCCATATTCGAATCGACGAATCGCGACCGCCAGACGTGATCGCTCGATCGCTCATTAAACTATCGATTGATGTGGCCACGTCTTGATGACCGAAACTTAAAAAAATTAAATTTAAATATTTTATGCAAATTTTTTATGCAAATTTCTTACAGGGTTTCGACGTAAGTCATTTCATCTAAATTCCATACTTTTACACTTCTATCGAACGAACAACTAAACATTTCGTGACTTCCCTTACGAAATGTCAAACCCTGAAATTTGAATATTTAAATTTTAAATAAAATTTAAATAAAAATTTAAATTTACCGAAACTGCATCACGATGGCCTTTAAATGTGTGAATATGATTTAAATTTAATGGATCCCATATGTTAATTATTTTATTTCTGCAACCGGAGGCCTAAAAATTTAAATAAAATAAAAATTTGAATATTTAAATTAAAATTTACATAAAATTTAAATAAATTACCAAAAATTTATTATCGCTCGAAATAGCCAAACATAAAACATGATCGGAATGTCCTTTATTAACTCCATCGTCTTTCTTTAACCCTTTAATCACTTGAATTTTCTTCCCGCTTTCCAATTCCCCTAAAAAAAAATTGAATAAATTAAAAATATGAATAAATTAAATTTACAAAATTTACATTTGATGATGGAAGAATCTTTGGATGATGAATAAATAAATTTATTATCATTTGACACGACTAAACACGTCAAAGGTAATTTATGGCCTTTTAATATACGAATTTCGCTTGGAATTTCGTAAAGATCGGCGACTTTCCTTTGTAATCGACCCGTTTGTTCCAACTGGGAAATAAAATTAGCATAATTTAATTATTTAAATATTTTAAATTACCATTTCTTCTTTTAATCGATACGCGATTGTCGATTTATCGATTTCGTCGTTTTCATTTTTTTCTTTTTCTGTAAATTTTTGGAAAAAAAATATTTAAATTTATTTTAATTTATGCATATTTTTTTCTATTTGAATAAACCTTCGATTTCTATTTGTTTTAGGTAATTTTTAGTTAATCTTAAACGTTTTTCTTGCGCCGTTTCTTCTTCTTCGTCACTTGAAAATTTCTTTTTGCCATTTTCAACGTCACTGAAATGAATTAATTGAATTTTTGTTGTTTTGAATTTTTAATTATTTTATTTACCTCAAATCTGAATCGCTCGAGATGTTTTCGTTTAAATCTTTTTTCTGTTTTTTAGTCCTTGTTGACGTTTCTTGTTTTTTCTGTTATTTTTTGATTTTGAATTTATTTTAGTTGATTTGTTTGGTTGTTTAAGGTTTCTTTAACTTACGTTTTTACGTTTCATCGTGTTTTTCTTCATCGTTGCTTTCATTTTGTGTTTTTAACAGTTAAATGCGTTTTTAACTAAACGGCCATCTTTACCATGCTGTTTTTAACGAGGGATTCTCAAAACCTGAAAGAAAAAATTTTAATTGTCAATTCTTAAAGAAAAAATAAAATTTATTAAAATTATATTTAACAAATTATATTAAACTAAAAAACAAATTTTTAAACGAGAATTTAATTAAAAGAAAATAAATTTTAATTCTCAAATCCACCACCGCAAGAAAAGGTCGCTTAAAACGCCATTTTTAATCAACCGCTCGGTGTCTTTTCACGTCTTCCTTCCTTCTTAATCGCAGGTGGTTTTAAAACGATAATGACAAATCTCATCTCACTTAACTAAACTCATAAAACATCAATAAACAGTAAGTAATTAAAAAAAACTTAAAAAAACACCCAAAAAAAACAAAAAATTCCTTTTGAAAAAAAGCATCGGAAGAACTCCGCCTTTTCCACCAAAAACCAATGACTAATCTGGAATAACATCTTTTGTTAAAAAGAAGTCGCAAAATTATTAATTTCCTTTAAAAAACCAAATAAAATCCCAAAAAAAACAAAAAAAATTTAAAAAAAAAACAACTCAACCGCCATTACAAACCCAAAATTGTTTTATCATTAATAAACACAAGATAAGAATATAAAAAACCCCAAAATCCTTTTAAAAATTAATTAATTAATTAATTTAATCCCAAAAATATTTAAAAAAAATTCAAAAGGAAACGGAAATGAAACGAAAATAATTTTTAATCAAAATTTTAATTTTTTTTATTTTTTATTTTCAGATGAAATTGAAGAGAAATTAAGAAAAAAAATTAAAATGGCATCACTTTTGAACGTATTTAAACGAAAAGCACGTAAAAAACGTCACACGAATCATTTTAACGAAGGTCCATCAGAGATAGGAAAACCCTTCGGTGTCGAGCATAAAATTCACGTCGGATTCGATCCAAATACGGGATTATTTCAAGGTTTACCGCAACCTTGGCAACGGTTATTACAGGCTTCGAATATCACGTAATTTTAAATATTAAAATTCAAAAATTCAAATTTTAAAAATTTATTTTAATTTTTTTTTAATTTTTTTTCAAGGAAAACCGAACAAAGTCAAAATCCCGACGCTGTTTTATGCGCCTTAAAATTCTATGCAGAATCGATAAAGCAAAATCAACGAGTTTTAACGACTAAACAGATTTTAGATCAACAAAGTGCCGATAAATGTCTTCCGTCCGATTTTTCGGACGATAAAACAATCGATTCTGAAACGAGTAGCGATAAATCACGAAGTTCTCAACGATCCGATGATTTGCTTAATTTGAGTGTCGACGATTCGGAAAATCCCGAAAATGTAAAAATTTTTTTTTATTTAATTTGAATTTTTTTTAATTTTTTATTTTTTTTAGGTAAAAACATCGGATAAAATCGATATTCCTGTGATGCGACGATGTCAGAAATCCAATAAGAAAATGAGCGAAGAAGAAGTAATGGAAATGCTCAGTTGAGTTGTTAAAATCGATTTTAATCGATTTTTTTAAAAATTATCGATTTTTTTTTATTTTTTAGATAAAATTGTTACACCCGGTGATCCTACGGTTCGTTATGATAAGCAAAAGGAAATTGGATCTGGGTAAAATAAGTGTAATTTATTTTTTTTTATGATTTTAATTTTTAATTTTGTTATTTTAGTGCCTCTGGGACTGTTTACATAGCAATTGATAAAGAGACGAATGAGAAAGTTGCGATTAAAACCATGGATTTAGCGAAACAACCGAAAAAGGAATTGATTATAACGGAAATTTTAGTTATGAGGGAAAATCAACATCCGAATTTAGTCAATTTTCTCAATGCGCATTTGATTGATAATTATTTGTGGGTTGTTATGGAATATTTGGAAGGTAAAAACAAACAAAAAAATCGATTTTTAAAAAAATATCGATTTTTAAAAAAAATATCGGTTTTTTGAAATTTATCGATTTTTTGAAACTTATCGATGTTTTTGAACTTTTCTAAATTTATTAGGTTTTATTAAATTAAAAAAAAAAATCGATTTTTTTAAATTTATCGATTTTTTTTAAATTTATTGATTTTTTGATGAAACTTATCGATTTTTTGAAACTTATCGATTTTTTGAAACTTATCGATTTTTTTGAATTTTTCTAAATTTATTAGGTTTTATTAAATTAAAAAAAATCGATTTTTTTTAAATTTATCGATATTTTTGAAATTTATCGATATTTTTAAAATTTATCGATATTTTGAAATTTATCGATTTTTTTTAAATTTATCGATTTCTTTCAACTTTTCTAAATTTTCTAGATTTTTATAAACTTTTTTAAAATCGATTTTTAAATTTTTATTATTAAATTAAAAAATTTTCCACTCAAATGATGAAAATAATAAAGTTTAATTTACCACACAGGCGGCCCACTCACGGACGTCGTCACTGAAACGATAATGCGCGAAGGTCAAATCGCAGCCGTAATGCGTGAAGTATTACAAGGCATCGAATTTCTACATTCAAAAGGAATCATTCACAGAGACATAAAAAGCGACAACGTTTTACTAAGTATGGACGGAATAGTCAAAGTAACCGACTTCGGTTTCTGCGCTCAACTCACTCAAGAGGAAAACAAGAGAGTCACTATGGTCGGAACACCATATTGGATGGCACCAGAAGTGGTCACAAGAAAACAATACGGAAACGAAGTAAAAAATCCAAAAAATTAAATAAAAAAAAATTAAAAACAAAAAAAAAATTTTTAGGTCGACATTTGGAGTTTGGGTATAATGGCGATAGAAATGGTGGAAGGTGAACCGCCATATTTAAACGAAACACCAATCAGAGCCCTTTATCTAATCGCATCGAATGGAAAACCAGAAATGAAAGATACGAATAAATTATCGATGGAGTTTGTCGATTTTCTCAGCAGATGTCTCGAAGTCGATGTTGAAAAACGTGCTACTGCGCAGGAGTTACTGCGCCATTCGTTTCTCGATAAAGCAGAGAAATTAACCACAATTGTGCCTTTGATTAAGGCTGCCAAAAGAATTTTAAAGAAAATTTAAAAACATTCCCATTGTTTTAAAAACGACGTTAAACTACTTAATAATGAATTTATATTCAGATTTTTTTTTTTTTTTAAAACGTATAAAATGTATAATTCAAATATAATTTTTTTTTTGTTTTTATTTGTAAAAATGGTGAATATTAATCGATTTTAGATTTTTTTAAATTTTTTATAATTCATTTTGTTTACAAATAAATTACAGAGAGACTGAATTGTAGAGAAATTTGAATTTTTGTGTTTTTGTTCTGGATCAAGAACCAGGTTAATTTAGTGACGTTTGTTTTTATGATAATTTATTGATAAATCGGATAAATTGTGACGTTGTTACGTATGACGTCGTATTCTGTCTAATTTGCTATTCCAGATTGAGAAATTGTTACGTCGGTGCGGAATTTAGTTAAAAAACATTGAAAATTAATGAAATCTTTTGAAAACGCCGGATATTTTCGTCAAAGGTAAGAAACTACTAAAACTTTTAGTAGATGAACTTCTATTTAAAACTTGTGCCGAACGACTAGGAATGATCCAAACGGCGATTAAATCCCAAGCCAATTCGACGAGTTCTAATATGGAAATAATGCAGAAACCGACGGATAAACTCAAATTACCACCCAAAACACCGTAAAATTGCGCCAACTGCAAGAAAAAAACATTAATTTAACAATTTAAATGAAAACTTCATATCAAACCGAATATTCCTGCTCCTCTTGAACAATTTCAACGATGGTCGTAAGAAAATTAGCGGTAAATCGTATTTTTTGCCTTTAACAAAATATTAACAAAAATTATTTAATTTATAATTAAATAATAATTAAATTTACTGTTTTTTCGTCTTATTTGTCCGACACGACTAGAAAAATCCAAATAAAAATTCAAATAAAAATTCAAATAATTAATAATTTAAACTTCCACCACCACCAATAGATGGCGCTAATCGAAACCAACTCAAACCGAAACTTACGTCGAGTAACGTGGTCGTATCGGGATTAACGGTGTATTGCAAGAAACTAAGGTAAGAATAAGCTTAAAAAAATTAAAAAATAAAATAATTTAAACCTGCAGGGTAACGGACAACGACAATTTCTCATATTCACATTCCTTTCGTCAAGATCGCAAGCTGAAAAAAAAGAAAAATTCAAAAAAGACTGAAAAAGACATTGTTAAACAAAAAATTACAAATCGGTGGACTTTCGGTCGTAATATTGTTTTTACGTTCCCACTTCTGTATCGGTACAATCGGATCGATTTTCTTACATTTACTCGTCGTGTGTTGTTGCAAACAAGTTTTCATACAAGCCTAAATTACATAATAATTAATTAACTAAAATTAATCACCATTAATCACCATTACTTCGATGGAATACAAATAAGGTGTTTTTCTAAAATAATAAAAACTACTTTTCCGATATTCAAGATCAGTTGCATCGACGCAACCACTCGATAATTCTTTATGGAACCGAATTTCATTCTTTAAAAAAAAATTTTTATTACATGAAAATTTAAATAAAATAATTTTTACCAATTTTAACGTAAATTCCGAATTATCGCCAGGTCTTAAATCGTAAACCGTCGACGATTCTAACACCGGAGCCGTACCCGGACTGTGAAACAAAATGGCTATTCGCGGCGATTGATTAGCGACTCTTAACCAACCGGTGCTGTCCACTTTAAGTATGACACTGAGCTCTTTTATGAAAAGGTAATTAATTAAATGTGTTTTTTTAGGTCAAGGGGTCGTTTGTGAGTTACGTGACGCGGCGATGAAAAAACATTAACAAATAATAAATAAATATCAAATAAATAACCAAATTTAAAGAATGATTAGACGCATCGGTGCGTTTCGTAATTCACCAACAGCCCCTAGTGTCCATCTACTGGTGTAAATGTCAGCTATTATCGCTTTTTCCGGATCGAATCCGGGATTGAACGTGATGCAGTTACCGTAATACGGGTTATTGAAGGAGTAAACAAAATCCGGATCGCTAGAATTTATTAAAATTGAGAATTTTAAATTTATATGTAAAAGCGGTCGTTTTGCACCTGACATTGCAAGGCTGGTCGACGAAAATGCATTTTTGAACCATCGACCATATATCTATACTCAATTTAAGCCTTTCTTCTTTCTCGATCGTACGTAAATACGTTAAAAGGTAATTATCGTTGTTTCTTAACGTCTGTTCCTAAAATTTTTTTTTATTTTATTTAATCTCAAAATCGATTTAACCCCAGTGACGGATTAACTATTAGCCCGAGTAGACATAATTTCTAGAGACACGAGAGCAAAAAATGGGCCCAACTGGAAAAATCTATAGAAATTCCGCAGAATTATTTGAAGTTTTTCCGTAGAATTTTTGAAGTTTCTGTAGAAATTCTGCATTTTTTTTACAGATTTTTGATAAATTCTGCTGAATTCTACAGAGTAACTAGGGGGTAACCAGTTAATCCGTCACTGGACACAGCGCGCGATTTACATATTCTTCTTCTTCCGTGTCGTTCATTTGACATATCATGTTGGGATCGGTCGTGAGGTTTTGGTATTGCGGAAATCTCCTGTAAAACAATTCGTAGTTGTCGGGAAGCAAATTGTACGAACACACGGTGATGGAAGGGAATTTAAGTCCGACTTCGTTAGATATGAGGATCTTCTGAGTACCGGTGTTACTGGGAAGACAAATAGTGATTCGTTTGTGGTATTCAATTGTGGATTTGAAATACTTGAATAAATCGTGCGCAACGTTCCAAGACTGTGCAATGCCAATGGCCAAACAAGTGAGCCAGGCTACCAGCCACAGGATGTTTCTGCTCTTGAGATAATGCGATAATCCCAATATGGTCGTGTTGTTGGTGAAATCTTTGAATAGCTTATTCGCTGCGTTTTTACGGGTTATTTGCATTTTGTTGTCGTTGGACCGCGATTGGATTTCTGCAACAATTTGTTTTGGTAACGGTTGCGTATGGCCTTAGTAGCTGCTGGTGACGTTAAGCAATAAAAGACACTCACCTTGTCTGGTTTTCGGTCTTCCGTTGGTATTTCTCATCGGGTAGTATCTGTTGGTTATGTTGCTTTCCATGAAAGTCGTCCAAGTCGGGGATTTGACGTGGTTTCTGGTCACGGAGACCGACATCTTGCAATGGAATTATACAACGGTTTAGATAATTATCAATTGGAGGAAATGATAATCGCGCATGTGCGGATTTAATCGACAAAATTTATTTTGATGGATATCAGTTTGCTATTAACTTTGATTTATTGCTTCTCGAGACCGTAAAAACAACGTTGGGAACAAACTGATTATGCCGTCATCGACTCCAAATGATTATTTTCCACATTTGTTTACTGCCATAAGCAAACAGATTAGTCCTAATTGGAAATTTGTGTAGAAAATCGATAAATATTTAGAAATATTCACTTCTTTCGAGACTTTTTAACGTCTAAGATTTTTCTTACGCAAAATATTAACATTAAATTTGTATTTCAAAAAAAACTTTCGTAATTAATTGAACGAGGGATTGTTCACTTACCAGTTCTTTCGTTGCCTCTCGGACTGACTTGGATACACTTGTGTGTGTTTTTCGTGCAGCACTTTACCATTGCCCACATCCGTTTCTACTAGGTTTTTAATGGCCGGTGATAGTAATCGCGATACAAATAATTGATCGCCATTTTATAAGATTTCCATTTTGAATTTTTATTTAATTTTATAAATTACTAAGATTTTCAAAATGGTGGGAATGGAAGTAGAAAAGTAAATTTTAATGTTAAAAAATATTTAAAATGTAAAGATATTTTGTAGAATGAATTTTCATAGATCAATTAAGCGATTGTATCGATTCCTGTTGCTAAGGATGTGGGGAAAATGGAAGTTTTGATATTATAATTGCTTTTTGTTTTGGGGTAAATGCGTAACTAACGGTCGAACCTGCAATGCGGGTTCTTGCAAGTCCTAATAAGGGCATCTTAATAATGTCAGAATCGTTCCTGAATATCATTTTAAACAGTCGTCAACCTGAATTTTTTGAATTTAACATAGGGAAAGACCAGCGACACCTCGTGACAATTACACGAAACTAATTTTTCTCAAAATAGAAAATGCTCAAAGTTGAACTGTTGAACTTTAAAATGGAAAGGTAAATATCGATTTTAAATACATTTTAATGATATTAACTCTACATTAAAGGAAGAAGATGAATTTAATTTGAACTTTTGACATTTTCGAAATTATCAAATATTTACAATGGCAATTTTCAACTGATTTTTGAAATTGGTTAATTCCAATTATTTAAGATGATCATAAATCAGTATAAATTGATTTATAAATAATTTTAAAAATGTTTTATTTGTATCATTTTTTTTTGCAGTTTTTTGTGTGATTTAAGCCTTGTATGAATCCAATTATTGTTGGTCCCTGGTGGCTCAAAGTGCAAACTCATGTGTTTCTTGTTTTGGATTTTTCATGGTTTTGATGGTTGTAAGTAATCCAGTTTATTGTTATGGTAACATTAATGGATGTAAAGAAAATTTTTTTAGTTGATTGACTTAAATTAAGATCTGATTATGCAAGTTGATTTCATTTGCTTTTTTATACTCTCAAAGATTAATTTTCTACTTTGATTTAAAAATAGAAATTTTTTCTGTGTTTTTACAGCTGAATTTCATCATTAAATATTTTTAATTTGTATGCAAATAACTTTTATGCAAATTAGGTATTATTTTACTATAATAAATTTTTTTAAGTGTAAATTTAAAAAAAAAAATTAAATTGTTAAAATGTTAAAATTATTGAATTTCCCATTAATTGCAACTAATTTGCATTTTAAATTAATTAAAATTTTTTTTTTCAAAAGAAAAAGAAAATTATTCAATTTGTAATATAAAAAGAAGCAGACATAAACACATCATTACAGCAACAACATAGTTTATTACCCAAGTTAAACTCATGTCATGTGGTGGTGCAGATAAAACAGTAAAGTAAATCTACACAGATGGAACAATGCCAAATAAAAGACTAAAGAAAACTCATTATCAAAATTTGGCACAAGTTTCATTGGAGGCATCAAATTGGACAATTTCTCCTTTCAATAATCAATTTTCAATATTTTATTTACAAAATTCCACTTTTTGTACATTTTCTTTAAAAATAAATACAATAACAACTGTCTACGGAACTGTCAAAAAGGATTTTCCTTCTAATTTGAATTAGAAGCTCAATTAAATCCCTTTGATGTTTGACGCTCATCTCTTTCGAGACCGTGCGATCCGCTTTGAGTTATCCAGAATCACCTATTGAGATTAACGCCGCATCAGCTTGTCTGACGGTGCGAAATCTGCTACGTTTTCCCTTTTTTGCTGATGTTTGCCAAATCCGAGTCGTAAATAAAGGAATTGCGGATTAACTCGCTGGGGATGGGTGTGTGTGATTATTTAGAAAAATATTATAATTATGTGAGTATTAGTAAACATTTTTTAAATCTTTTTGACAGTTAAATATTCAAATTTAACAAGGAATTGACAGATGGATAAAATGTTTTTTATGTGAAATGAAAAAAGGTTTTAAAAATTTGTTTTTATATTTGTTTTTGACATTGAGTGTTGAGTTTTAAAAGTAGAAATTTTGCGATTTGATGTTCAAATATTTATTTAATTTTCTATTCCGTTGGTTTTATAGGAAACTGTCATCGGGTGCGCGACAGCTGGATGAAAACGCTTGAATTACTTTCCATTTGTACTTACTTTACTCGCACCTGTTCCAACGTTTCTTCGACAAAATTATTATTAAAATCCAATTAAATTTATGTGTTTTAGTTGAGTTTTTGTTTTATCTCATATTCAAATGTAAACTGTCGCTATCGAGAATTTTTTTTCGGGTGAGATTAAGTCGATTAACGCAAAAATCCAAAAGATTGTCTTGTCCGGGCAAAATTGTTATTTATTAAATTGTTTACGCATTTTCTCTTCTCTTGGGATTTTGTGAATAAGATGGACGACTTGCAAACTACTTTGGTAGCAAGTGAATCGTAAAATCCATGAATTGTAAACTCTAATGGCAACATTTATTTTACTTGCTTCAACTGTATTAAAAAGTAATTTATTTCCAGTTTAAAATACAAATATTGTCATTTGGGGGATAAATGTAATTTTTATTTCTTAAAAAAACATTTCTGAGATTTGCAATCAAGTGAAAGACATTTCTAAATTATTAATCACTTCCATTTTAAGCTTTCCAAGGTCTTTTATGGAACATGGAATGAATAATAGATGCACAACTGGAGGCTTTTGGTGGAAAATAAAATGTAAAAATCTTCGTACATCACTTATGTAGTCAAATATGCAGCAGTCAATACCACAACGACACTTGCAAGGAAACTATGGCTTTTGGCTGTGGTCAGCTTTGCCATAGCATTTTGGTCTGTTTACCAAGAAAGAGAGGATTATTTGAATTGTGAAGGATTTTGGTGAAAATCTGTCATTTTGTTGATTTACTAAAACTATTGCAGCATTTTGTCATTCAAGTTGTCTTTTGTTAATCTTTTTACACTTTTCTTTTGTTTTTGTTTTTTTCAATAGAATTTCTTATATTAATTCTATTTGTTGTTTGAATTCAGTGGAATTAAGATTAGAAATTTACATTGATTTGAAGAAAATAGCCTGAAACTTGAATTTTTATTATATTTACATATTCTAAGTGTATTTTGATGTTTATTTCTAATTTTCTATTCTCTCTGTAGATTTTAAATATTTGATAAATGTAAAAAAATTAAAATATTCAACAAACATGAATTTGGTTTTATCCAAAATGCAAAATTAACTATTTTTTCATTAATCCTCAATGATTTATTGCAAACACATAATCCCATTTAAAAAAAATGGATTTATTTTAATCCAAATTCTAATCCTAATTACTAAAATAAGATTTTTACAAATTTAACATTTGTAAGAAAAGAATCCCCAACTGAATTTCAGCCATATGCAACAACCATGAAAGATTAAATTTTCACAGCAGCTGACAGCTGTTGTCTTAGTAATGAAGTTGACAGGAACTTGAAGGTAAATAAAATTTAAATATTATTTCAAACTAATAATAAAATTTCTAAAATGACTTAAAAGGTGATTAAAAATTATAAATTTAAAATTTAACTATTTATTCAACCAAATTTCAATGATTTCCATTCAATTCTTTTCGCACGAAGAAATTTGTCGAATAAAAATTTTAAATAGAATTTTAATCGATTCGTTTACTTTTGAAATTAGAATTGAGCAAATATTTTATATTTAATTTAAATATATGACCTTGAAAATTATTTTCAAGGTCGAAAATGATTTTTGTATATTTTTTTTTTAATTAAAAAGAAAAAGTTGCGATATTTATATAAAGGCTGAGAATGTTTCCACAACTTCTTATTGACTCTTGTGGGATTTAATGAAAAATGTGAGTGGGTAAAACTTTATTTACACAATTTTATTACATTTTATAAAAAGTTATTGATTTTATATATTAATTAAAAAGCATTTTCTCATATTTTATTAAATTTTTTTGCTGTTGTGTTCGGCTTTAGTCTCTCGCGTGTGTCCAGACGAGATAAATAAATATTATAATTATGAAAATCGATTGTAAGGAAAAATATAAAAATTATTATTTTTCACTTAATCAATTTTTTATGTTTTTAAATTATTAATAATTTCCTTTGTTTACATTCAACCATTTTCTTCGAATTCCTGTTTACAATTAATAATTTTTTAAAAGAAAAACAAAAAATAATTTTAATTAAAATTTATTAAAATTATTTTCTTATTTAATTTTAATAAAAAATTTGCTTAAAAATCTTAAAATAAATTTCCAGAACCCATCATCGATCCCCCAGCAATCGACCAACCCTCACGCATGCGCAGAACTCTCAAACACACACCACATCACAACCTCATTCGACCCTCACCGCGTGTGTATCGAACACCTCCAAACATCCCGGTCTGGATCCGGGTCCGAGAACTCCATGGCGCAAGGAGCTGATGAGCAAAGGCCAGGACAGTGTCCGAACGGACAGTTGCGACAGTACAATGACCACGGACACGGTGATAGAAGGCGACGACCAAGTACCGACCATCAGCGAATACAAGGCGAAACGCAAAGCGCATCTCCTACGAAGCGAAAGCGTGGCCGGACCGAGTGGATGTTTATCGGGCATTTACGGCTCGTTGGACCGAAGAGCAAAACTGAAGACGATGCATCAGCAAATGTCTATGGACGAAACGAGGTGTTCCTTCGCCTCCACTTCATCCACAAGTCCAGAAGGAACCAAAGTGGTACCGAAGAGTGCTGTTGACCGCAGACGCAAGTACCTTAATAGAAAACAGACTTATTCGGCACCGGATTCGTTGGAGGATTCGACACCGTTCACAGATCGCTTGGCCGTCACTTATTACTTGGATAGCGTTTATACGAACGGCAGACATTCGTGGCAGGGAACAGTCGACGACCGGCATTTGTTGAGTGTCTCCCCGGAACCTTCGGGTGAGTAACGCAAGTTGAATTTTTTTTTTTTTTTTTTTAAAGAGAAATTTTAAATTTTTTATTGGAAGGAAATTGACGTTTATTTAATCAAGTAAACTGGATCATTCAATCAAAAATGGTTGATGTTTTTCTTTTTTTTTAAATTTTTTTTTTAAATCAATAAATTGATTTTGGTCTTTACTCGACTCATCAAAGTAAATATTTTTTATATTAAAAAAATATTTTATAATTTAAATTAAATTTGTTGTTGTAATCGTTTATTTAAATTATTTGCTTCGCCCTCTGGTGACGGAGTAATAAAAGCGACCCATCACGTCATGCCCAAATTCAGGCTCTTGAGGTATAAGGGAACTGAATAATTAACGTCGTGACGTTCGAGCGACTTGGAAATTAAAGAGGCGACGACGACCGAATTTTTTCTTT
>JAQFZU010000329.1:0-31252 GCA_034696185.1 Henia vesuviana | reverse complement strand
GCCACAGGAAGGGAATCTGTGGCCGAGAATCCAGGAACTTGGCGCATCATTGCGACCGAAAACTTGACGTAATTGGCAAACTGTTTTTGCAAAACTTTCATCATTTTTGTAATGTGTTTTTACAATAATTAAACGTTGTTGGTTTGAATACTTTTCCATATTCTTAAATCGCGTGGTCTGTACGTGACAACTGTTAAAAGAAAATCACTGTACAACTCGTATTAACAAAATGGCGGCAAATTTAAATCAGGCGCTCTTGTTGGGACACCCTATACAATATATACTATTCAACTAACAATGTAATACAGTCATCTTAATTTTAATCTAATGCTTTGAAGTTACTATAGTAACTACTTACACAACCTCATCTCTCCAATGGTAGTTTTATAAACAGAAGAAACAATTTAACAATAATGTAATAAACCTTTCTTATTAATAATCATAACTTTCAGATGTATCACAACCATACTATAAACTTGCATTTATCATACTATTTACCATCATAACATACTGCAATATGCAAATAATAATTACCAACCCATGGGATCCATTTATAAATAAAACCATTGTTTTTAATATATTGTCTCTAACACTCCTAAACTCACTTCAAATCAAATATTTTTTTAAATATTTTCAAATATTTACCTACATAAGTAAACTTTACTCACATTTGAAAATTAAATATGTGCAACATGTTAATCACTAAACTTAAAATTGTTTTTAAAAATTAATATTCCTCAATTTTTTTAACATTAGAATATTTACTTCTACTGTAGTCATATTTTGAAAATAACTAGAGCAAACTATATTAACATTTACAAAACTGAAAAAAAATTCTAATTTAAAGCTCATATCAAATCTATATATTTAATACTTTCAATATTTCAGATTTACTTACTATGTCTTTTAAATCAATGGTTTACAGATTGAGCATCACAATTTTAGTTTATTTCTAATTAATGATTTGTCAAGAATCAAGCCATTCCTCTGTTTGTAGAAATTGTTGTAATTTAGAAAAATAATCTCAACAATTTTTTAAAGTTTGTCCATTGTATTGTATACTCCTTTTCTCTTCTTGTTACTTTTATAGCCATAATTCATGGGCAAAGCTTCTAGCCGTGTTGGTTTCTTTGATGAAATATCCTCTGGACTCCCATTAAGAGAACTATCACCATTCTGCATGAAACCTTTCTCTCCATTCATATAGTTTGAGTTAATTCCGTTGCTAAAATATGCTCCGTTAACAGATGAACTCAAATTTAAACCGGCCAATGGATCCTTGCTACCGAGTGAAGCTAATCCAGTGCTATTCAAATAAGAGCCAGCACTGGCAGACTTTTGCATTACTACATATGTGATATATTGTATTTTTCATTATTCCATTTACTTGATTAATTCCTTATAAATCTTACACAAATTTCTTCCATTTGCATCTTCCTTTGCTTTTTGCAAAAGCTCTGCAGTGCGTCGAGGTTTGAAGTAATTTCCAGCAATATCTTCTTGAGCACCTTGTTGCAGTTTCTATTTTAATAAGAAATAGATTTTTAATTTGAAATAAAAATGGTTTATGGTTTTACTTTTAAAAATTTATCTTCGCAAGTTTCATCATCATGTAAGGATGTATAGACATTGATTGGGCTCGATGGCATGCCATTCACCATTTGAACTCGACCACCTGGCTGAATGGCTACAATAGTTGATAAAATTAACTATTTATATTCAGCAATTATAAAATTGAAAAAATGAATAATTTTACCTGCAGGTGGTAATTTAGTTTTTATAATTTGTAAATCAGGTAATCGCCATCTCTGCTGATCTGCATCCCATTGACTTTCATTTTTAATTTTATCTAAATTACTATAATTGCAATCTCTTCTTATACATGGTTGAATTTTGTCCATTATTTGTTGCACTAGTTTAATTTGTTGGTCCTGTTTGCGGATTGTCTCTAAATAGTCCATTCTGTCGCCTTCAAATTCACTATGGATATCACGGATTTCGGTTTGCAGTGAATCTATCCTCCTTTTGGCCTTTTTGAGCAAATCTGTTTTGGCTTTAAGTTCTTCTTGAATGTTATCATAGACTTTGAGCATCACTAAATCATCTTCATTTACTTGATGCAAAGCCTCTGGAGAGTTTCATTGTTATTATAATTTGATAATTTGTAAATTATTAATTACCTTGTAAATTTCTAAGTCTTTTTTCAGCTGCTTTTTTCTGCTTAAGCCTTCTTTCCTTTAATTCCTTGTCGTTAACCCTTTCACCACCAACCATTTGTTCTTCCAATTGTTGTAACCTTTAGAATTTAATATTAAATTATTATATTCACAATGGAAATTGTACATTGCAATAAAAATAAACACATCAATACCGAGCTTAAAATTTTTTACACATTATCATTGTCAAGTGATCTTATTGAGACCAGAAAATCCATTTTTAGACCATCCTGCACTTAAACTGAACTAAAAATTCTAAATTCGGTATTTTCGAAAAGTTATGTTTCTCAAGATGGAAGATTATAGATTTTTCAATCCCAAAAGACACACTGGATTGGACAAAATTTTACCTTTCCAGTGCTTGGACTTGCATTTTTGTTAATGTGTGTGCATCGCTTGGAGTAAAAATTATAGCTACATTTATATATGATATAACTTAAAATTTATAAGTCTACCTTTTTAATGCATTGCCTTTTGAATCTGTTAAAGGTATTTCTTGTACATTGTTGTCAGGGACCTGTGATAGGATATAATTAAATAATTTTAAAAAGTAACCATAAATTTACTGACTTCTTGTAATTTATTGCTTAAATTAGTGAGTTCATCTTCATATTTTTGTTTGAGACTCGAAACGTGTTCTTCTAATTTGGCTTTACTGCGTTGTTCTTCGTGGTATTTTTCTTTCAATTCTTGCATCATTTGTTCATATTCCTTTAAATAATTTAATAGATTTTTTTATATTAAATTTTTTCAAATTTTATCAATATTTACTAACTTCTTTTAATCTTGTTTTTTCCATAAGGATTGCATCTGTTTAGAAATAATTTAAATTAGTTTTTAAGCTTGAATAAAATTTTTTACCATTAATATCAGGTTGAGGCACTGAATTGATTTCACCATTTTCTACCATTTGTTTCAACCTTTTAATCTCATCTTGATATTCTCTGAGCAAAGCATCTTTCGGATCTTCATTAATCTTAGGTTTGTTCTTAATGTTTTTAGCTCTATTAGCATATCTCAGTGTACTCAATGTTTCGTCGTAATTATTATCGGCTGGTGATAAGCAAGCAACCATTAATGTTTTAGTATTTCCTCCTAAAGAATCCTAAAAATCAATTTAAAAAATCCAAACAATGAATATTCACATTCCAATGAAAAAAAAAATCATTTACTTGTAAAAGCCTAGTTAATTTTGAATCACGGTAAGGAATGTGTTTTGATTTGCCATCAACTAAAGCTGAAATAACATTTCCAAGCGCTGACAAAGACAAATTGATTTTGGTAGCTTCTTTAAGCCTATCTCCCGTTGCTCCAGTTTTTGCTTGTCGTTCACTCCCAGCAAGATCGACTAAGTTCAATTTTCCCTTCCTAATGTGTTGTTTATCATCTGTGCTATTTGTGTCCATCATTTCTAATGACACAGTAAATATCGAATGAGATCTTGATGAGTCAGCATTCATTAGTGTGGCTCCGGTCGATCGATTCTTCCAACCCTGATCCATTATTTCTTCGCATTCCTTGACATTATGGACCGCATGCCAGGATAAACCTGGAAATACAATTAATGATTTTTAATTATTTAGTATATTTATATAATTAAACCTGGTATGTAAACTCCTTTTTCTGGATGTTCCTTCAAGTCCAGTTTCTTTTTGCAGTCTTTTCCTAACAGATCTCGAATTTCTTCATTGTAGATTTCCAAATACGACGAATGGACCAAATATTTTTTGTGGTCTGAAGTTGCAATTGCTTCGAAGATATGTTCGAATGAACGAGGTATAATACCACGTTGGGTTGGTGGATCTAAAATCCCTTGCATACTGAAGGATTTGCCACATCCCGTTTGACCGTATGCAAAGACAGTGCTGTTGTAACCTTCCAAGACACCCTAAAATAAATTGGATTAATGATTATTTAATATTTTTTAATACTCCACTTTTGACTCGTGACATTTTACATTGATTTCTGCATAGTTAGTTTAGAAAGTGCAATAGATTTAAAGTACAAGTTTGTTAGAAAAAAACATTTTATTTAGAATAACTAAATTCTTCTTTTATGAATGAAAATTTAATGGAATAGTTTTCAATTGATTTGCAATTATTTTGTAACAATAAGATATGTTTTAGGCTAGGTTCACACTTGCGTTTATACGAGCAGTAACGTAATCATAGATTATACATAGACACATACCGTAACAATAAGAAAGAAACTGCAGCACAACCACAACAATGCATCTTTGCATTGTTGTAGTGTTGCTTACTGCTTACTAGCATTTTTCTTGTGGTCTCTGTTACTTAAGCAGTAGCAGTAAGCAACACTGCAACAATGCCTATGCATTGCATTGTTGTGGTTGTGCTGCGGTTACTTTCTTATTGTTACGGCATGTGTCATGCATAATCTATGGTTATGTTACTGCTAGTATAAACACAAGTGTTAACCTAGCCTTAAAGTTTTAATTTTATCAGAGCAATGATTTCTGACCCTAGTTATTTACAATATTTACTGTAGAATCCAAATTTGGCTCAAAATTCAGGCTTGTTTGTAGTACAATACAAGTAATGTTATTACTTTGCTCATTGTCATTAGAAATACAATTTAAATATTAGTGATAATTATAGGTTGTTGTCACTTTAGCACAGTATTCTATTTGCATTCCAAAAGTGAGTAAATGGAGAAGGCTCAGGTTCTGACTGACTGCCAGGCCTAAGGCTCAATGAAAACTCAATCAAACATTCAGAATAAAATTCTTCTCAATTTCTGATTCTATTTCTAAAGTAATAATTTTCACAATTATTTTCACAACCATCACTTGGCAACAAATGCCAAGTGATCATTCTCTAGTTAAATTACAATTGGATTAATTGCAAAGGAGTGACCAAGAATCATAAGTTGTGGTCAAACATTTTTAGTCAGAAAACCATGCAGTCCTAAATCTTAACTTTTAGTAAACAAATGTCACTAAAACAATAGAATTTAATCTAAAGTTATTGCTTAGACAATATGTCTGGCAGTGTTAGATCACAGCACAGGTGAAAGAAGTGTGTGCCTGGAGTCTCAAAACACAAAAAGAAAACTGTATTATTGATAAATAAATAACAAACAAAAGTTTAATCTTTACTTGTATGCATAGTAAACTATGGCTTTCATCACTTACAAGGAGGTTCTACGGACCTCCCCCACTCAGATTTAAATAATTTTAAAGAAATAAATCGATTAATACTTAACTAAAACAATGCCCAAATCTTAGGATTCACTTTGAGTTAAAAAAATTACTATTGTTACTCTTATAGCCTAATAATGCACTTTTTCAAATGGAAAAAATCAAACTTTTTTCTATGGGAAAAAGTGCATTATTAGGCTATAAAAGTAACAATATTAATTTTTTTTACTCGAAGTGCGTCCTAAGATTTGGGCATTGTTTCAGTTAAGTATTAATCAATTTATTTCTTTAAAATTATGCAAATCTGAAGGGGGAGGTCCGTAGTACCTCCTTCTTAGTTAAAGTGAGTTAAAACTTAATGCTGGGTCACCCTTTACGATAAGAATGATATTTCTATGAGAAAATTTTGTTTGATTCTCTGTTAACATTTTAAAGTAAAAATGTGTTTTTTATAATAATTTTATATACTGTATCAAAAACTTACTTTTTATTTTAGCTTTTTTAATATTTGCTTAGGGCAAATTTAATTTTAAAAAATTACCAATATTTCTCTAGGGGTCTCCTTTAGAGCTCCTGAGTAAGAGTTTTTGTTTAATTAAAAATAATAAAAGTTTATTTTTCAATTCATTCAGTGTCATGAAAAATTGTTTAAAACATTTAAGATTTTAAGGAATGTCTACTATAGCCTTTCTCAAACAAATGTGTTGCAATTAAGTATATTGTAATTAGACTATTGAAGTTCTAGCCTGTTGCAGCTAACCTTGTGATATATTTGTTAAAATAATAAATTGCCATTGGTATATATTAAATTGTAATTTTTTTTTCTAGTTTGCAATATGCAGAATTGAAATCTCATTGAAAAATGCTGATTTCCAATGCAATAAGTGTACCAAGGAGTGCATTTAGAAATAACTAGATTTTACTCCAAAAACTCTTGGCTTTCAAAATGCCAGTGGAGTTTGCTCCAATTTATTTGCTCCAGTGAAGGAGCGTGCTCTTTAGAGCTGAGTGCTGATAGCTTGCACTACCTTGGGAGGTAGAACATTTGGAGTGCAAACATGGCGACTTGATCTGGTCATGATCTAAGTGTGATCCAACAGTGGTCTAAATTTATTAAAAAAACAGTTTTTATCAAAATTTAAATTTTCAATAAATAGCTTCAAATAATAATATTATTTTTGAGATTTTCCATAACATTTCAAATGAATTAAAAATTTTATACTTTTTTTTCTTCTTGAATATTACTACTCAAGTGCAAACACCAGTGAAACTATTCCATGGTTCAAAATCCATGGTGTACTTTACTGTGCTCGAATAGTACTTCGCTTGGAACGGAGCAGGGGCATGGATCAATTTCTGGAGTAATTTTTGAATGCACTCAATATGATGATTTAGATTGTCACATTAACGAGGGACTTTAAAATCAGGTTGCACATGGGAAAACTTAACTAGCCTCTCTTCATGTGTTCTTAAATTTGGTAGTAAAAACACTGAATAATTCTACCAAAACTCTACTCTATTGTGATCATTATGAAAGATAATCTGGGACTCTAGAAATTAAGCATCTAAATTTTCAAGGTTTTTATTTGTACATTTTCTGTTAACTCAAATGTATAACTCAAATCATATTATAGTAAGTAGAAGGAATTTACATCAAATATTTACTCTATAAATCTGATAGAAAGTAATAGTGGCTTATTATTTTTAATGTATCAACAGTATGTGTGGTTAGTCTGCTCGTCTCTACACAACATGCAAGTTTACATATATAAAACAAAGAAGTTTTAATCTAAACCTTATTGATGTTTATTATAATATCCAATGTATTATATGTTTAAAACATTTGATTTCAAAAATTTGATTTTTACCTCAACTAGTGGATAAGCAATTTCATTATAAATTTGTTCTGTGGTTGAATTTATTCCATAGACTCCATCAAAAGTGAAGCATTTGGGTGGAGCATTAGGATCTTCTGGGTTAATAATTGAACAATCATTATTATCCATAGACACAACCACCTGCAACAAAAAAGGTCATTAAGTATTTCAAAACTCATTGAATCGTCTTATATTTTCATTTAATGATAAAAATTGATTTAATGATTTCAAAACTAGTCTAAATAATTCTTGGAAATGAGTTTGTCCAAAGCCTTGAACTCGTGTTTTGCTATTTTTTTGGTTATAAACTTCCTTCTCGATGATGCCTAAAACTGGGTCAGTCAGTAAACGTTTAACTCGGTTTTTCACTTAATGATTATTACAATGATACCACCATAAATAATCCATTACCTTACAATTCATGTCTTTCTCTCTTTTATTCAATGGCCTACACCTAACGATGACACTGACAGTTTCGCAAGTCGCCATTTTGCTCTTTCAACTTCTCCTGTGGCAAAATATAATAGGAAAAACGTAAAATAAAGAAAATAACAAATTATTGGTCTATTCTCTGTATAATAAAAAGTGAAAGTAACTTAGTAACCATAGCTACCTGATCAATATCAACTTTATAATTCCTAAGGTAACTATGGCAGTAGTAATGTTTGTCCACTCTTATGGGCCGAGTTAGTCAACAAATCAATACATTGATTCTATCTTAAGCCCTAATAATATATTCATTGGATTTAAAAATATATTTAAATTAAAAATTTTTTATATTAATTTTAATCTGAAAAAAACCAAATTTTCTAATCTCCAATTCTAAAACACTAATTTCAATAACTCATGGAAAAATACATTTAATTATAAACAATGAAAATAGAAAATTGTCACAAAAGCAATAATCATTAAATAAACCCATTCAAATTGATTTTTGCATACATTGAAAATCAATCAAAATCCTAATTTTAAAATAATAACCAATAAACACAATTTTGAATGTGTCAGCAACTTTTATACATAACATTAATTTTGAATAATTTATATAATTTAATCTTAAACTCCAAACCAATGAGATTGTGAGCTTACATAGTATTGACCATGGAAAGTTACATTTTAGTTTCAAATTGGATTTTTTTATTATATTGTTTTGTCTGTTGCTATCTATTTAATATTTAATTTTATGATTCTCTAATAAAATTTTCCAATTTAGTTGTTTCACTAATTATGTTGTTTCCTCTTAAGTAGTTACTACTAAAGCTATAGTTACGTTAGAAGAAACATAATAAAAATTAATTTTAGCATTTCTAAAGATTGGCAATGTACTCAGGGCCGGCCACAAGGTGGGTACAGCGGATGCAAGGTACCCGAACCTATGCATGAGGCCCCAGACAAATGAAAATGGAAGAAAAAAGAAACAAAAAAATAAATAAAAACGAAAAGCAGAAATAAACCAGAATTTTTTAGGGCTCAAAAATTATTTGCACCAGGGACCCTTCATGAAGAAAGCCGGTCTTGATTAAATTTTGTTGAAACGATAAAATATCAATAAATTCAACTTACCTTCTTTTTGCAAATGTATTGATATTTTTTGGAAGACGTAATTTGAAACAAAATAAACAATGAATTAAATAAAAACTTAACAAGTTCAATAAAGCTTCATGTCACGTAAACGATTCGATGATCGTCAGTTTGAAAATCTGTCTCAGTCATAAGAAGTCTCATTTTAAGTAAATTCCACCTGTTTATAATTGGCATTTGTCATACTCTTTATCCAATTTGCAACGGACAATTCTAGAAATTTATCCGCTCGTTAATTTCGGCGTCGCTCGTTACTTGGAGCTGCCAGTCATAGCAACGCTAACCTTACGTTGCGTTGTGACGTTGAAAACCTCAATCGAAACAAATGATTTTCTTGTTTAAGGATTTTATTTATTTTTATTTTTATTTAAATAAAATTTTTATTTGTATTTGGTCTTTAGATTTTATTTTTATTTTGTTTTTTCAGTGCGTTAAAAATATTTTTGGTTGGTGATGAATTTATTGATTGGTTTGTATTTAAAGTTTCATTGTCACTACAATAAACGAAAAAAACGTAGTGTCATTGCCCTCTTCTGAATTTAGAGGATTCATTCATACACGCAATGTGATTGGTAAGTGCCAAGAATTTCAGTGATTGTTAATAAATTATTAAGCATAAACAAAAGTAGCAAATTGTAGTAGGGATATAAAATGTTTTATAAGTCAATCAAATGAGATTGTTTTTGTATATTTAATTGTTAAATTTATACCTTATTTTTATTTTTTATTATTTTTTAAATGTTCAGTTTTATTTGATATTCTATTCAATTTTTTAATATATCTTATTGATTGATATAATTATGTAAATTATTATAACTCGTAACCAGATGTCGCTTAGTTCAAACACATTAGCGCCATCACATGACAAAATAAAGCAGTGATAGAGGACGAAGGTAACGATGGCCGAGAAATGTCAAATCCAGCCCTCAGTAAAAATCGGGCATTACATTCTCGGTGAAACATTGGGTGTCGGAACATTTGGAAAAGTTAAAAGTAAGTAAATTCATTAAAGTACAACACAATGTAAACGATGTAATCAATGTCTTTTGATAATGCGTTCCGTATGCTGATGACCAGAATAAAAATGAGTGCTGAAAAACTGGTTCCAACTGGTTTTTACAATTACATAAATAATTATTTTAGAAAAATACCTACTGTTTATTTTCAATAGTGCAAAATATTTTATCATGTATTCTCACCTATCAACTATTCATAGATAATTAATAAAAAATTTTAATGACTTTTATTTTCAGTTGGTGAACATCAATTAACCAGACATAAAGTTGCAGTGAAAATTCTAAATCGTCAGAAACTGAAGAATTTAGATGTGGTTGGTAAAATCAGAAGAGAAATTCAGAATCTCAAATTATTCAGACATCCACATATAATTAAATTGTAATTTTATTTAAAATTTATTTGAAATTTTATCAATGTTTATATTTACTTTTTTTTATCTTTGTAAAGGTATCAAGTTATAAGTACACCGACTGATATTTTCATGATTATGGAATATGTTTCTGGTGGTGAATTATTCGATTACATAGTGAAACATGGAAAAGTATTGAAAATATTTAAAATTAGAATAAATTTGCAATTGAATATAAAAAAAATTATTTTTAGTTAAAGGAACACGAAGCCCGTCGTTTTTTCCAGCAAATTATTTCTGGTGTTGATTACTGCCATAGACACATGGTGGTTCACCGAGATTTGAAACCTGAGAATTTATTGTTAGATCAAAAACTACATGTCAAAATCGCTGATTTTGGTGAGGTAAAATAATGGAATTTTCTAAAAGTTCACAAATCGATGTTTTTAATTTTTTTTTTTTGCTTTTATTTTTTCTTTTTAAAAAATTTTTGTTTTCAAAATGGACGAAATATTTTAAAATATGAATATAAAGGATTATCAAATATGATGTTAGATGGTGAATTTTTACGTACGAGTTGTGGATCTCCGAATTATGCTGCACCCGAAGTTATCTCTGGAAAGTGAGTTTTTTAGTAATTGATTAAAATTAAAAAATAAATTTTAAATATTTTTTCAAAAGGTTATACGCAGGTCCCGAAGTTGATGTTTGGAGTTGCGGTGTTATTCTTTATGCTCTTCTTTGCGGAACAGTAAAAATATCGAATAAAATTAAAATTAATTAATAATTAATTAATTCTATTTAACACAAAGTTACCATATGATGACGAACATGTTCCAACTTTATTTAGAAAAATCAAATGTAACTCAGAAACCCATAAATCATTCAATTTTCATCAAAAATTGTATTTTCTTTAGCTGGGATATTTCCAATCCCTGATCATTTAAACAAATCGGTTGTTAACTTAGTTTGCCACATGCTTCAAGTCGATCCGATGAAACGAGCAACCATCGAAGACGTCAAGTAAAACCAAAATAAAATTCCCAAAAACGAAAATTAAAAACTTTAAAATTAAATTACAGAAAACACGATTGGTTCCAGAAGGATTTACCAGTTTATTTATTCCCACCACCGAACGAACAGGACGCATCGATAGTCGATACCGATGCGATAGCAGAAGTTTGCGAGGTAAAATTAATTTTACAAATTTCGATTTTACTTCGATTTAATTCGATTCTAACGATAATATTAAAACTGACATTCAACTATTTAAAACTATTTTTATTAGAAATTCGGAGTTAAAGAGAGCGAAGTTCACGGGGCTTTATTAAGTGGTGATCCACACGATCAATTGGGCATCGCATATCATTTAGTTATAGACAACAAACGAATCGCGGACGAAGCGGCTAAATTTGAAATTCGAGATTTTTACGTTGCTGGAAGTCCACCACCGACAACTGTTTACACAGATTTAGTAAACCTAAAAATAATTTTTCAAAACTATAAATTAATAATTTAAGCATATTTTTAGTTCCAGACGCAAAGTCCCGTGAGGCCACACCCTGAGAGAATTGCACGTAAGTTTTAATTATTATTTTTTTAAATATTTAAATTTAGAAAATTATTTATTTCTAAATGCTAATTTTTAGGATTTACAAGTAAGATTTTAATTTGATTTATTTTAAATTTAGAAAATTTCAATAATGTTATTTTTTAAATATTTAAGCTCATTTAACCCCACTTCGAGAACGATACGTAAGTGGTGATAACAGCGATAAAAAGGGAACACCAATTAAAAAAGCAAAATGGCATTTGGGTATATATAAAAAATAAATTTAATAACAAAATATTTAAAAATAAAAAACATTTTGATATTTAAGGTATTCGATCTCAGAGCAAACCTCAGGATATTATGAACGAAGTATTCAGAGCCATGAAAACATTAGATTTTGTAAGTTTAAAAAAAAATTTAAAAAAATTTAATTTAATTTAAATAAATTACTAGGAATGGAAAGTCGTGAATGCATTTCACATTCGAGTCAGACGTAAAAATGCAGTTGCTAATAAATACGTAAATAAAAATAAAAATCTATAATTCCCATTAAAAATTCAAAATTTCTATTCAACAGATGAAAATGAGTCTTCAATTGTACCAAGTCGATTACAAAAGTTATTTACTCGATTTTAAAAGTTTAAGTAGCGAAGGCGAAGAAATCCCCAACGCGAGTCAATCCGATCAACATTTGGCTTGTGGACATCACACAATGGAATTCTTTGAAATGTGCGCTGCACTCATCACTCAGTTGGCCCGTTAATAATATTAAAATACAATTAATACTAAATCTAATCTAGTCTTGTAGTTGAGAAATAAATATTATTTTCATAGTCAAAATTTTAATTTTATTTGCTTGAAATTACATTTCAATTTATTTAGCTACGGTTGTACTTGGTCCTGATGCGGCCTGTCCGCGCTTTCTTGGCCTTGGTTTAGTTCCTTCACGAAACCCATTTCTGAATCGTCTGTGAACGATTTTCAAGTATCTCATGCGACCGGTTCCAGTCGTCTTTCGACGTTGGGCTTTTTCACTCCAATTGTCTGAAATTGAATTTTTATATTTTGGGATTTTTGTAAAGGAATGGTTGATAATGAAACTTACAATGACGGAGTGATTTTGCCGGGTAACCGCATTGTGCACATCGCGATTTTTGGATGTGGTAACTGGAACGTCCGCATCTTCTGCATAACGTGTGGGTTTTATTTCTTCGTTTACCGAACGATGATGTACCTTTCGTCTGGAAATTTTAGGTAAATTTGTTTTAGTTTGTTGAGGTGGATAAAGATTGGTTTTAAGTGTTTTATGTATTTTTGGTTAATTGGATTTAGGTGAACGTGAATTTTAGTTTAAAATTGGATACAAATTGGGTTTAATTGCTGATTAAAAGGATTGGGAATACGTACCATGTTGGTGGTTAAAAGCTCACGACAACCATGAAACGGAAGCGGAAACCTAGAAATTCGTGAAGATTCAATCGATATATCGATATTTTTTAGCTTTTAAATATCGAGTAATCGATATTGAATATTTACTTGCTAAATAAAATAAAGAATATAAATTCTTAGATTAAGACATAAAAAATTACTTTTGTAATAAAAACGACAAATAATCTACAAAATTGATTTTGATGTTTATCGATATTTTACATTAAATATCGAATATACTGACGTCACAGTCACGTCGATGTTTATGTGCCCTCAGAAAATCGCAAGCAGTGTAACATTGTTATTACTTTTTAACTATTAGTGATATTGAATTAAGTCAATAACAAACACTCATCATGGTAAGATTTATATTCATCATTGCTAAAACCAACTTTAAAACAATATTTCTTTTAGGGTGAACGTAAAGGCGTGAATAAATATTATCCACCAGACTACAGGCCTGAGAAAGGATCATTGAATAAATATCATGGAACACACGCACTTAGAGAAAGAGCTAGAAAATTGGATCAAGGCATTCTTATCATCCGGTTAAAACCTTAAATACCCAAAAACCAATTAAATTATCTTAAAAAAATTAATTTCAGATTTGAAATGCCATACAACATTTGGTGCGACGGCTGCGGCAATCACATAGGAATGGGCGTTAGATACAATGCGGAAAAGAAAAAAGTCGGAATGTACTATTCAACACCGATTTACCAATTCCGAATGAAATGTCATTTATGTGACAATCATTTTGAGATGAAAACAGATCCACAGGTATATTCCTTCGTTTTAATATTATAAAATTAATATATTTATACATTTAACATATAGAATTTAGATTATATCGTCGTAAATGGCGCGAGACGTCAAGAAAGACGATGGGATCCGACACAGAATTCGCAAGTTGTACCCGAAGATAAAAATACGAGTCAAAAATTAGTTACAGATGCAATGTTTAAATTGGAACATGGTTCAGAGGATAAAAGAAAAGGGAAAGAAGCAGCTCCTGTATTGGCTAAGCTGGAAGATATGCAAATTCGATGGAAAGATGATTATATGAGTAATAAATATTTAAGGCAAATTTTTAGGGTTTGTATTTTTTAAATTAAATTTTCGGTTTTTGCTAATTTTAAATTATTTTTTTTTTATAGGATAAGAAAAAGGAAAATCAAGAAAAAGAAAAGAATAATAAATTATTGCTTATTAAGTCGTCGCTTAATATTAAATTAGTAGATGAAAACCCAGATGATGTTAAATTGGCAAAGTTACTTAAACTTACGCCGTTACAAAGTAAAATAATTGATTTTTTTGGTTAAATTTTATTTAAAATAAGTTTGTTTTAGGTTATGAAGAAAAACAACGAGATAAAAGGATCGAAATTGATTCCAGGCCAATTTTACCTCAAACGAGTAAAAATATGAATCAAAATTCAAAGGAATTTAAAATTATTGGTGAAGAATTAGTAAAGGTTAAATCGAGTGACGATAAAATGAATGAAAATGTTGGGACTTTGAAATCGCTCGTTGCGAGTGAATATAATGATAGTGGTGACAGTAATTAAGTTGTTTTATTCAGAATTATTGTCGCGTTTGGTTGTAAATAAATATTTAAATGTTATTTTTCAATCAAGTTATTTAAAGGTACCGGTCTTTATTTAACAATTTCTTTATAATTATTAAGATCTACAGAAATCTTTAAATGTCGAATTTATTTCTACAATTGACTGAATACATTTTGTAAAATCTTAATTTGCATTAACATAAAATTTAATTTAAATAAAATTATAAAATGTTATTTAAAGTATCGGTCTATCCTTAGTCAAAGGGGAATAATGTTTGTAAATGGCGGTAGGAATTAAGTTTTTAAATCATTCGGAATGTATAAACAACATGTTTCGAGAATGTGTTGATTTAAGGGACTGTTACGATGATTGCACACGAAGTCATATCGTTTGTAAATACGAGGTCAAAAATATTTTTTTTAACATACGAACACCATATTTAATGGATAGCCAAGCGCGTGCTATCTCCAATACATCCAATAAGCAACCAAAGAGAAAGAGGAAGAAAAATAATTTAATAAATCTCAATTCAGTTTACCATAAGGAGGTAATTACATTTAACATTTCAATTGATTGCTTAGACTAATTGTAACAAACTTTACACAGATGTGCGATCAAATTACAAAATGCGATCATCAATGGAAAATCCATTGTTTACAAGGCAAACCCACACGAGAAGAAATATTAATTAATAACATTTTCACAAGAAAAGCAGCAGAAATTATAGACGGCAAATTCAAATTATCGGAATTTAATCCCAAAGATAAACAGGATGAATCATTAATTTATAAAATAACGAGTAAATTCAAATTCCATTTTTTAAATTATTTTATTTAATATCTAACATTTACAATTATTTAGACAATAGACACATCACTTCTAATATTAATTTTAAGAACAAATTAATATTACACGAGGAAGAATTTGCGTGCATTTTACAATGGGATTCAAAAGATTTTATAATTCCAGCAAATTCATCATTTTTATTATCAAATGATTTAATTATTTTAACTAAAACAAAGATGAAATACGATTGTATCTTAATCGATCCACCATGGAACAATAAAAGTCTCAAAAGGAAACATTGGTTTGAGAAAATATAATTTAATTTAAAATTTTATTAATAAAAAAATTTTATTAATAGTTATACGACGTCATCCGAAGATAAATTTCTCGATTTGCCGATTCCGGATTTGGCAAATGAAAATTGTTTAATATGTGTGTGGACAACAAATAGTGATTATTTAATAAACTACGTGAAACTAAAATTATTTCCTCATTGGAATGTCACTTATATCACTGATTGGCATTGGTTAAAGGTTAAAAATTAATTTTCATTTAATTAAATTATAATTAAAAAATAATTTTTTAATTCCAGGTGACACAATATGGCGAATTAGTAGTGCCTTTGACCAATCACGGGAAAAAACCATACGAAAATTTAATTCTAGGACGAATAATAATAAATAGCGAATATGAAATTCAAAAAAATATACCAAACGATTTGATATTCGTCAGCGTACCCAGTTGCTTTCATTCCCATAAACCATTAATAAAAGGTGATTTTTATATTTTCAAACAAACATTTTTTAAAAATTTTACTGCTTTTTAACAGATTTACTCAAAGATTTCATTCCGGATAAAGCGAAATATTTGGAAATATTTAGTCGATCACTTTGTCCTGATTGGACAAGTTTCGGGGACGAGGTAAATTTTGAATCATTTAAAATAATTATTATTAAATTAATTACTTCCAGGTCCTTAAATTTCAACAAATAGAATTGTATGATAAAAAGCAATGAAACTTATCGTATTTATCTTTTGAAATTATACACATCAGTGTAAAATTTCTCCCGATCTTTTCTGTTAGTAACAATTGGTTTAACAACTTTAGAGCTAAAGAAATTTGAAATTAAAATGAGAGATGTTGAAATGTACTGAATGATACCGAATAATGATATACCGATATAAAAACCGATATTACCAGCGAGACTACTAAACAAATCAGCGAGTGTGATCATGTAACGTTCGGTGATGACATCTTTAAAATTAACTGAAAAGCGAATATTTAATCGGAGGTTGGGCATCGGACTGTAAATACCCATTGCATGTATAGGCCGTCTTTTGGTAAGGATACTGTAACTAATTTTTTTGCATGAAATCTGACAATTGCAATGCTCTCTTTCAAAAGTCTTCGTCTCGATCCAATTGAAAATGTGAAGAACTTCTTTCAAAGTTGAACATTTGTTCGTCACTTCGGATAAATTTATGAATGGTAAACTACAGCAAAATGATTTTTTTTATCGAATTTCTGAAATGTTGTGTAATGTACTTACACGCAGGGTACGGCTTTGGTTGTTTTCTTTTTAAGATATTCATTAATTTCTTTGTCGAGACAGTCATTGACACAGTCTACATATTCATGTCTTGAAATACAAGTTTTAGTTGATGTCGAATTAACTCGATGGAACTACATTTAAAATATTTTATTTGTAATTGGTTTTAATTTAAATAATTCAATTACTTCTTTTAATCCTGTAATTTCAAGTACTGTTAAAGTATTAATGTTTAACGTTTCTTCTGGGATCAGGTATTTGTCTTTATAGGGTTCGGCGCTGAGTGAAAGCTGTTGATTAATGGATTTTGTATACAATTTATTAATCAATTCTATTTGACATTTACCAATGCTGGAACATTTTTATTATTCATAAGTATGTTACTGAATAATCCTATTCTCCAGAATGTATTGGATTTGCCAATTAAATACCATTGTATTTCTAAATGAAAATTAAGTAATTTTTTCATTATATTTTGATATTCATGAAACCTTACCACTTGAATCGAATATTTGACATTTTCCTCTTATTGTATCTAAATAAGATACACTATCATTTCTAAATGATTCGTCTTGATACCATTTTCTACAGTGTGATTTGTTTGTAGCACTGTCGCACTAAAATTAATACATTTCCTAATGAGCCAATGGAGATACGAATATGGAACAAAAATGCATGTAAAATATATTTATTGATAGCATTTTTAAAGACATTAATGTGCAAGAATTGGCACAAATATGTTATAAATGCATTTTGTAATGCATTCTACACGTGGCAATGTCTTCTTAAATGCATTCTAAATATTTGGCAATGCATTTGCTATATTGAAATGCATTTTAATACATTTCAATTATATAGAAATTCAAAATGCATTGGAATTCATTTTTGTTCCTTATGGGTATATTAAAATATTCTTACATTCAGTAGTGAAATTATATTCTTCACGCTATTTTGCTGCCAAATGTATTCAAAGGTTGTATTGAGTTCCTTGAATTTGTAGTCATAACTCATTTCCTTACTTAATGCGTTACACGAATCGTAACGCTTACAAATAGCTCGAAATACATTGACCATCTCATCAGTCACGTTAAATGGACATATATAAAATATTGGAAATGAGAATTTATTTAAATTCTCGATTGATATGTCAGTTGTGATAGGTTTGTTGTAGTAATTGACAAGACAAACAGTGACTTGCCACGAACAAATGAGTAGACTTACACCCATTGCGATGAGATTGCGAGTATTTGTTATGCATTTGTTACAAGATGTTTCATTTTTGAATGACTTTGACTTTTGTCCTCGAATAATCCTGTAATTTCTATGCCAGTTGGTTTTAGCGGGTATTCTTCGGTTGATGTACATACTTGAAAAGCGAAGATACTCAATAGGCGTTTGTTTTAGCAACTGTTATAAAAAATTATCAAATGTTAGGTGGTAACATCTATTGTGGTTAATGTATTATTAATAACTTTTTAATATTTAATTGAACACATTTATTATTGGGTATTGACATCCTGTGTCAATTATCATTAAGAGATGTTCATAATGGAATATTTTATTTCAATATTTCTTTTGCATTTTTATTAGTTGGTTTTGAATTTATTAATATCTTTCTTTTAAAAAATGTCACTAACAGAATAATTACAATAAATTTTTTATTTAAATGGTTGTGTTTCCATAATTATTATTACGCATTACATTTAATAATCAATACAATAATTTGAATCAAACATTGTTATACAATATCATTGTAATTTTTCAAAGTAAAAACCAAACAAATATCTCTCTTTTGGCTTTGACATCAATATTAATGAACACAAAATACATCTAATTATCAGAATAGATAGGAAATGAACAAAAACTTATACATTGGCAAGTCAACAATTCAAGTTTGATTACATTAATTTCTATATCTAACTACTATAATGGCTTTAAATACATTTAGTTAAACACTATATTGTAATATATAATAGCTTAAATAAGTACATGCCTAAATCAGTGCAGAAATCCGAAATATAATAATTAATAGTGAGTACACGTGGAATCTCGTTATAACAAACTCCATGGGAATGGAAAAAATATTAGTTACAAATGAAATTTTTGTTATATCAAGATCACCAAAGAAAATATCTTATCACATTTATTGTATTATCTTGCCACTTTTTTTTCAGTTTGGCTCCATCTTTTAAAAACATTGATAGGGTTGATGTTTATGTTTTAACGGGAAGAAGAGGAGTGAAGTTTAAAAATGGTATAGTATACTGTTTTGCAACTTCACTCTTCTTCTTGCTTGTCATCTTGCATTTGACCAATAATTTGCAACTTTTTCTACAGTTGAAATTGGAGCTGTTTTATATCATCGTCTGCAATACTTTCGAGTTATGTCCGAATCATAAACAAAAGGAAAGTTAATTAATTGTTTCATCATTTAATTGTTTTAACCACCGGCATATAGAATTATTGGTATCAAATGGAATAAGTTTACTAGAAGTTTCATGTAACGAGAGTGGAGTAAATTCCAGCAATTGATATTTATGCTTGTTATAACGAGATTCGACCTGTAGTGCAAGTAACAGATTTGAACAACCAATCAGTAATATTTATTGACATTTTTTTAAATTATCAATATATTTGGTTTTAATGGATATTTAATGGATATTTATATTTTAATGGATATTTATTTAATATGATTTCCACGTAAAGTCTTTGAGGTTTTAAAACCAATCTTTCCAAAACACATTTGGAATATTTCTGCCAGGGACTTACCCAAGTATCGAACAATACCAAATAGCGAGATACCAACGAAAAAGCCAATGTTACCAGCCAATTCACTGAATAAATCCGAAGTGGAATAAGCGTAACTCTCGGTAATGATTTGTTTGTAATTAGCTGAATATTGTACAACAAGTTGGTTACGACCAGATTTTTGTTTTGTTATTAAATCGTAAATCTCTGTTTTGCAAGGTTTGTTGCAGTTACAATTTGGGTTGCTTAATATCACCTTTGATAACATTTTGAATGTATAAAGAAATTGCCCCATCTTAGAACAGGTCTTGATACTAGTTGAATTTAAATATGGTAATCTAAAGTTATAAAAAATTAACATTTTTTAAAATTCAATCTTAATTATTCAATTAATCACTGAATGATATATTACTTGCATATTTTAGTATCCTTAAAAAGTGCTCCCACACTTAAAGCATCAAGAACGTTATTTTCTATGCATTTGTTAATACAGTCCACATAGTCAGTGGTAGAAATACACGGATCAGCGTTCGAAGACACTCTGTTGAACTATATTTGATAATTTATTAAATTCGTTATTTACTTGCACAACAAAAAGGATTGTCTATTTGTTATTGCATTTTACCTCTGACAATCCTATTATATCTAATTCGGTTAATGAATCTTCATTCGAAGTTTCTTCAGGGATCAGAAATTTATTACCTTTGTTTCTTTTGCCAAGGGATATCTACGCACAATATTAAAACCTTAATGATAATTCATTAATTATCATTAACATGTTACCACTACTGGATGCATTTTATTTAAGTATTCGTTTGTAAGAGTATCAATGCTCCACATTACATTGGATTTATCAGTTATGGAGTATGTTGTTTCTGAAATGAAAAGTTTTAAGTTATAATTTCATGTATTATGTTTTTAATGGTAAAAAATGATAATTAATATTAATGAGAAACTATGTACCACTAAACAAATTTAGTGATATTAAGTATATTCTAGAACTTTAAAAAACCTTCAGTATCTAATGTGAGACATCTTCCTGTAATGGTATCTACATATACATCATTATTGTCTACAGATATTTCATTTTGAGAAATAGTTTCGCAGTAGGACATGTTGATTGCATTATCACACTGAAATTAAAATTAAAATTGGATTAATTGAGAAGGCATGTGAATTATTTTATGTAAACACTCACTGAGATTGATGATTTGACTCGGCTCACACTATTACTACGCCACAAGGCATTGAATGAGGTATTTAACATCGTAAAGTTAAAATCGAAGTCTCCTTTATCTAATTTCGATTTACAAGCAGTGTTGTTTCCACAAATATCTACCACCATGCTTAGAATTTCGTGGGTTATATTTTTTGGACACAAATACAAAGTTGGAAATGAAAAGTTACTTAATTGTCTTACTTTGATATCTGTAGTAATGGGTTCGTTGATGTAATCTGTAAAGCAAATGCTAACTTGCCACAGGCAAACGCTCACGCTTAATGCCAATGCAATCAAGGTACAGATTGGAGTAAAACAATCCGAATTGCAGGTTAACTTTTTCTGAACTTTTAGACTCGGTAATTTCTTCGTGCGTTTTAATTTTCGTTTATAGAGTTTAGAAACCATGATTTTTATACGTGATTCTGGAGAAACTGAGATTAATTTAATGCAACAAGAGATTACTAAGGATAATTTAATGATATAGCAACTGAAATTTATTTATTTATTGAAAAATTTAATTGGATACATGGTATACTTAGTAAATTAGTTTTACCAGAAGTATGTTTATTTACTTCTGGTTTTACGAATAATAACAGGAATTTTAACAAATCGATTTATCAATTGCATTTAAGAAACTGAAAGTGCAGAAGCATATTTTATTAATGAGTAATTAGCTCATGGTCAAATTATATAGTAAAATGATAAATATTTGTGTTGACAGATCAAATGCATTAAACTTTAAACAACATTAAAATGTCATTAAAATATATTGAAATTTGTTGGCTTGTTTGTTCAAATAAAATGTAAATAAATGAGAACTTTATACTAAGAAATGCAAATGAAGGCAAAAAGAGCTTAAACAATAGCTTTTTTTTCTCTTTTTTGAGAATTGAATTATTCATTAAAATTTGTATTTTTTCTATTTATATTTTTCTAATTATATAATTCCATTTATATTTAATGTATAAATAAAAAACCAATTGCAATAAATTTTGTATTGCATAGATTAATAAATGGTGAAAGAAGGAGGCAAATGAACAACAGGTGTGACCCAGTAAGGAGCACAGGAGAGGCAGGGCAATCTCAATTACCCCTTTTATTTTCCATTTTTACCATCCAAATGGAAAGCCCTCAATTATCTCATTTTATTGCGAAGTTAATTTAATTTTCAACAGAGGAAGATCAAAAGCAATTAACAATAAGCCAATTCTGGGTGGGCAGATGTGTGAGTGGGTGGATACTGTAGGTAGTTGAATGTCTAGATAGTTTTATAGATGAATATTTGGGTGTGTGTGGGTGGTTGAATGGGCTGATTCATTCAATGAATGGGCAGATGGGTATATGTTAGATTGGATATGTGGGTGGGTATGTAGATAGATGTATGTTCAAGAGATTGTGTGGATGGGTGGATGTGTGGTTATGTAGGTGGATAGGTGCACATTCTAAAAACAGTTTAGTTGAGGCAACTTACAATATAGTTGAATATGAGACAACCAAATATTATACTTTAGTTATCCAAATAAAGTTATCTTTGGATAATTGAACCTATTTTTTGGTTAAATTAAATTTCGTATGTGCTTTTTTAACTAAATAATTGGTTCAACTATTCTGCAGTAACTATATAATTGGCTAACTAAAGCATAATATTTGGTTGTCTCATATTCAACTATATTCTAAGTTGCTTCAACTAAACTGTTTTTAGAGTGCATAGATGAGTGGATGCGTGTATGTATGGTTGGGTAGGTGGGTGTATGTTGTGATGGATCCTTTCTTGCCTTTTCTCGATTCTGCTCGCCTTTGTACTTTGTCTGCTTCCTTCTGTTTACTGTCTCTTTGCTCTTTATTTCTCAGCTACTAATAAACCATTCATTGCTTTTATAAACTCAATAACTAAATTACTTTATTTTAAGAACAATTACAAAAACGTTATACACAGTATTAAATGGTTAAATTAAGATGTGAGTAATCCTGCTCTTCGCTGCTCCTCGGCTTTTATAGCTTTCACTTGGCATACGTCACACATCTCGTTTATATCTCCACCTGTCGGTCGTAAATCGTATAATGTTAATTATGAAAAAAAATAAAGCCTCACAAATTTCCCAGTTGTTTTTTATGATTAATAATACTTAAATGCAGCTGACTAATATTTCGCTTTAATGTTTCGCCGGTTACAGCTTTCTTTAGTATATCTGCTTCCTGCAATTCCCCGGGGGGGGGGGGGGTGGTATGTCTAACTGTAATATTCCCTTGTGCCAAATTTAACTTTATAAAGAGGTTTTTCCTATTCAAATATTTGGTCTTCGCTCTCCTGACCCTTTTATCCATCATGAAAACATTGTTCAACTATCGGTATATAAACTCAATCTATCCTTCTCATCCTTGACTCCCGCTCCTTCCATTAGATCTCGTGTCCACATTAACTCTTTGATTCCTTCCGCAATGGCATCTTGCTCACACTCTGCTGAGCGTTCTCCTACAAACTTGTTTTCTGCTCTTCCAATTAATTATCACATTACTGTCTTTGACTACTATTCCTGAAATCCCTTTGGCATCCTTCAAATTATTCCAACTTGCATCTGTAAAATTCTTCAAATCTCTGTCCTCCTTTTTACACCGCAATCCACAGTCTTTTGTTTCCTTGACATATCGTAACACTGGTTTTGCTGACTCTAAATGAATTCTTTTTGGGTTCTTATTACGATACCAGCATGTCACAGCAAAAGCAATATCTGGTTTTGTGCAAACTGCCAGATATATCATCTTCCCTATACATTCCTGATACTTTTCTGATTTCACTTCCTCACTATTATATTTTCCTCATCTAAATCTTGACTTGAACACATGGGATTAACCACTGTGTTGCAATCTTGCCAAATAATTTCAATGTTTCTTCTATGTTCTTTTCTTGACTAACAAGTAAGTTTAATCATTCCATCTATATATGAAATCTCTGCCCTCAATATATAGTTCAATTTCCCCATTTCTTTCCAATTTACACTTTTCTTAAATCCTGTTATTGCTTCCTTTTCTATTTCTTGGCTTGTACTTAGGTTACTATGTCATCTACGTAAATCCCTATTAGCATGAAGTGATTTTCTTTCGTTTATAGTAAAGACATGGATCATCTGGTGACTGATAAACCCTTTCCCCTCAATCACCATATGGATCTGTTCATTCCAACAACTTCCTGCTTGTTTAAGACCGTATAAGCTTGTAATTTTCAAACTCGTCCTTGTCTGTCCTCAAATCCTTCTGGTGGTTTCATGAATACTTCTTCCTCTAAATTCCCATGCAAATATGCTGTCTCTATATCATGTTGTTTTGGTTGCAGTCCTTTTTTTGCTGCTTCGTTTATTATCATTTGTGGGGTTTCAATTCTGATTACCGGGGAATAAGTCTCCTCATAGTCAACACCCTGTCGTTAACCACACCCTACCACCACTAATCGAGCTTTGTACTTGATCAATCTCCCTTTGCATCTATGTTTTAATCCGATATACCCATTTGCTTCATATAGCTTTCTTTCCTATTCGTAATGTAGTCATTTCTCAGACTTTATGTATATGCATCGAATTTATTTCCTTTTCCATTGCTTCCCGCTATTTTTCCTTATCCTGTCCTATCATTGCCTCCTTATAAGACCGTGGGTGTCTAGACTCTACTGTCTCGCAACTTTAGTTGCCTGTTCACCCCGTTTATTTACTAATTTCGTTGATTGTCTAACTCCTTGTTCCACTAATTGCCTCTCATTTTCATAACGGGTTAGTAACTGTTGAATAGTTGCAGTTCCCTTGTAGCCCCTTTTGAACGTCTCCTTTGTCTCATCTGTACCTATTGTTTATCATTTTGGATATTCTGGACGGGTTCTCTGTCGAATTCAATTTCGGGTTGCATAGAATTCGTTTTCTTATTTGTCACACAGTCATTTCCTGAACTATTGTCTGATTGTAATAATAGTTGTAACCAATCCCTGTCAATTCTTTCTTGTGTGATCCCCTCTTTCCATGGCATCCTCCTTTCGAAAAACCTAACATCTTTCTTCCAATACATCATTTGTATTTTTGTTGTATTCTGTAGGCTTTTCTAGTGTCTGAGTAACCTACCATGATACCCATGTAAGTTCTACTGTCTAATTTTCCTAAGGTTGAACGCATTCGCGCTTCAACCTTATATCCAAAACGTTTGAAATAACAAATATTCGGTATTCGGACATATTATGCCTTGTAAGGAGTCTTCCCCGTTATTGTTAAAATTGTAATATTTCTTACTCTTGCAGCAGTGTGCATAGCTTCTGCCCAAAATCCTTTGGAGCATCCGCGTCAAGTAACATTGTGCGCATTGTTTTGATCAGAGTACGATTAGTTCGCTCCACTACCCCGTTACTTTGTGGGTTATATGGTACGGTTAACTCATGCAAAATTCCCCTTTTTATAGTATTTCTTTAGATTGTTTGGGCAAAATTCTCCCCCATTATCAGTTCTTACTTTTTTTACTCTCTTATCTGTTTGGGTTTCTATCTGGGTTATAAATGATTTTATTTCTTTTTCAGTTTGTGACTTTACCATTAATGTCCATACAAAAATCATTCGGCTGTAGTCATCTACCATGACCAAAACATATTGTATAATGATCATTTATGCAAATGAAAAATGATGTATTTTGATTTTTACATCATTTTAAAAATAATGTATGAAAAGTGATGGCCAGTTATACATGGCCATGTCTACAATAAGATCATTTCAATAATTATGATTGAACATTCTTAATGCAAATAGTCACAAGAGTTTCCAAAATAGAAGGCATATACACAAAAACTATTGTAATATAGAAATACTGTAATATAGGGATTGTAATGTGGACCATATTGGAATATTGTAATACTATAAAGCCACAAGAATATCCTCTTATTCTCCATATATTCCATGGATTTCCACAAGTAAAAACTTTTTAAATATATTTTCCATAATTATGTAAGCCAATTTTATACAGTGATTAAACCATCTCTTTTTTTAGTCGTGGTTTTTTTTAGTTTGTTATGAACAGCATAAGAGCAAATGCAGTGTGGAAAGTTTTAGAAACAAGATGTAAAGGTGAAATTAATGAACTGAAAGTTAGGCGCAAGGCAGAACTTGATTCTCTGAAGATGATCATGAATGAACCAGTAGATGTTTATGTAAATAGACCCATTCAAATTTTCCAATGAATGATTGCAGCAGGAATAGATATTAGAGAGCCAGAAGTTTGTATTTTGTTGCTAAAAGGGCATTGTGCCAGTTGTTGGGAGCCAGATTCAACTGTGTCAGGCAGGGTGATGACGCTGATGTTAATTCGACACAGTGAAGGGGGGGGACATGACCTTTGAAAGGCTAGAGGCTGTTTGTCCTTAAGACTGCCCAGTATCTCTAACACACGACCCAAACGCAAGTTCAAATGCCTGGTTGTGTGCAGCCTATTCTCTGGTGTCCAGATACCCTATTGCCATTGCAAAAAGGGCAAAGTGCCAGAGTGCTAATGCTATGCCTAAGGGATGATATTCTCAGTGAGCAAGCCACCAGAGTTACTAGAGCCAATGGATATGATTAATGGTTAGTTAATGAAGAGACTCAAAACAAACCTTTTTGAGTTGCAGTCAAAGACTCAACTGTGGTTTATTGTTTCTCCAACTTAAAAGGAAATCGTACAATAATCAGCATGTGCAATAACAATGGTTATGGGAGATCAGTTGACAATCTCTAGATTGTTACGACAGGAGGGCCTAACCTTAGATACAGCTATTCAGATAGCACGAGCAGCAGAGGCAGCGAAGGAAGATCTCCGTACAATAGTGGCGGGTCCCTCTACCCGGGTGGACGATGCCGTTCAATATGTTAGTAATAAGAATAATGGGAATTTCTCCCGAAATTCCCGACCGAGACGGTTCTAGGGTATAGGACAGAATTCAGCTTCTCGGCGTCCACCAATTATATGTTGGCGCTGTGGAAAACCTGGCCATTTCGCCATTTTATTTCTTTTTCAGTTTGTGACTTTACCATTAATGTCCATACAAAAATCATTCGGCTGTAGTCATCTACCATGACCAAAACATATTGTATAATGATCATTTATGCAAATGAAAAATAATAAAGCCTCACATATGTGGAAAACCTGGCCATTTCGCCAGAGACTGTCGTGCTCCATTCTCTCTTTCTTCTGATTGTCGAAGCAGAGGGAGTGGCCCATATGGACCGCAAAGAGGGTCATCCGGACCCGTGAGACCCGGCAATGGAATTTACGGGAGAGGATGCCCCCTATATGCTAATCGGGTACAGTGGAGGAACAATGGCGCTTGTGCGTCTGTTCCGAGGGATGTCAGGGGTTCGCGGTCCCAGTGGAAACAAAGGTCCACCTCAGTGTCCCATGTAGTCGAAGATACCGAAGCTCCTACTGAGGATTATGAGCAGGAATACTTGTGGTATTTCACCTCCGTGGGCGACCCGCCATTCTCTACGGAGTTATGACTCAATGGAAGACAGATTCCGAATAATTTAGATACGGGCACGAAATTTTCAATCATGTCCCAACAGGTATTTTTGAGTATTTGGAAAGAGGGAGAAATGGCAGTAAAACATACTACTGTAAAATTAAAGGGATACTTAGAAGATAATACCCCTATTTTAGGTGCGTTTGAAACACAAGCTTTGGTTGCGGGACGAGTTTGCAAGATTAATTTTATTTTAGTGAAGGGAAAAGGAATCACTCTTCTAGGGAGACAGACCATTAGAACATGTAATTTATTGTATGATAGAAATGCGCCTGAGCATATTAGATTAGTGAATAATTTAGCTTCCCTACCTGGAGCCAGGGTTGGGACCACGGGACAAGAAAAAGTAGAGGCACTGTTGGGAGAATACAGTGACTTGTTCCATGATTCATTGGGAGTATTTAGTGGGCCGGAAATAGAGCTTCTTTTGAAGCACAAAGCCAAACCCAGATTTTTTAGAGCTCGCCCCGTCCCTTTGGCTCTTCAAGGGGCAGTAGAAAAGGAAATAGAAAAGCATGTCAGTGATGGGATATATCAACCCATCACCTTTTCGCACCGGGCCACCCAGTTGGTGGTGGTAAAGAAAAGCGACGGCCGAATACAGTTATGTGGGGACTATAGATCCACCCTTAACCAGGCCATTCCTCCGGATCCATATCCTCTCCCAAGAATATCGGATATTATGTCGGGATTGGCAGATAAGAGGTATTTTACGAAAATAGATGTTAGGCAGGCAGGCTCTATGCTTGCTGCGGTCAACACCCATAGGGGCCTATATGCTGTAAAACGTCTTCCATTCGGTACTATATCCTCCAGCGGCGCATTTCAGCTTATTATGGACCAACAATCTTGTCCGGGTACACCTATAATTTAATACACAGACCGGGCATAGAGGTGCCTTGCGCTGATGTGTTGAGCCGCCTCCCATTGGGACGTAATATTGAGACGCCCCAATGGGAGAGAGACCTTGGAGAGGCTCAGAAAGTGCAATTCTTAGATGTTGAGGTTGCAAGCATCATTGGTCCGCGTTTGGTGGAGTTTGCTACATTGCAGGATCCCCTCTTGCATCAAGTGCTTCAGTATGTGCGCAGGGGTTGGCCAAAAACAGTAGAAGAGAAATATTGGCCATTCAAAATGAGAAAACAAGAACTATCGTTGATGGGGAATATTTTATTAGGGATGAAAGAGTGGTAATTCCCACCACTCTCAAAGATAAAGTTTTAAAATTGATGCATGAGGGACAACCTGGGATTGTGGCCATGAAGGCAAGGGCGCAAGATTTGGTTTGGTGGCTTGGGTTCATGGGGGACGTGGAGAGATATGTAGCTACTTGTACCCAATGCCAACAACAACAACACGCATCCCCTCGAGGCGAGCCTGTGCTATGGCCGAGGGCATCAAGGCCATGGTTGTGGCTTCACCTGGACTACGCAGGTCCAATGGCTGGAAGGATGTTCCTAGTCATGGTAGATGCGTACTCTGGGTGGATCCACATATCGGTGGTTCCAAGTTTGTCTTCTGCCAATGCTGTGGTAGTTTTGCGTAGTACGTTTGCCGTGTTTGGTTTGTCAGACACGATAGTGTCGGACAATGCAACAACTTTTACGAGTGCGGAGTTTAAGGATTTTTAAGTGGGAATGGGATAGACCAAATGTTCTCTCCCGCATACCATCCACAGTCTAATGGGCGTGCTGAAAGGGCAGTACAAACATTTAAGAACAAATTGAAGAAGTTTGGTTTAATAAATATTAAACATCAAGTGGACAAATTTATGTTTTGGCAAAATTCAACTCCTGGAGGGAGTGGTAGGGCGCCAGCAGAGTTGATGTTTGGATGGCACCCCAAAACTCATTTGGTTTTAGTTAAGCCCAATAAAGACAAAATGGAACCATTGCGGCAGAGTACTAAGGTAAATAGGGAGTTTAGAGTAGGCGAACTAGTTTGGGCTAGATCGTTTCGTGCAAATGAGCCATCTTGGATTCCAGCATCTGTGTTCACTAAGCAGGGCGAAGTAATGTATAGGGTGATAGATGAGAAGTCCGGGGAAACGGTAGTAAGGCATATTAATCAGTTGCGTAAGAGAATAGGGGTAGACCGTGTTGGAAATGAAATTTTAGCGGCACCTGATCCAGTACACCCGGGAGGGGGGATCGGTGACCGCACCTTGGCGATCCCGCCCACCTCGGCTGTGCTGGTAAGGAGGCCACCTGTTGCCCTTTTATGTTCGGCAACAGTAACACCCGTCACTGCTGTAGCGCAGGAACCCGTGGTGTGTCCGGAGACGGGCACACCGGGGGAGGTGGTAACGACGGGACCACCTATACTGGCTCCGCGAGCCGCCGGTATTGTGGGGACTCCAGTGGGACACGGTGTAGCCCAAACACAGAGTCGACTTTCCCCAGGTCAGCGGAAGTTATATAATTTGGTAAAGCAAGTGCGAGCGATACACCCAAACATATTGCCGAGAAAGAACCCAAGTAGACAGTGTAGGAGACCTGCGATACATGAGTCCCCCATTTTGCAGCAGATTCTCAGAAGGGAACAGGTAGGAAGTCAAGAGTATCAACCGTCAAGGCCAAGTGTAGTGGAGTATCAAAAGCAGGTGAAGACTTTTGTAACTCCACCTACAGAAAAGAGGGGGGGCGAGACGTAAGAGACCCAGCATGCGAATTGGAAAAATTGAAATGTAAAGTGTATATGATGAGTATTGTTGTGACTCGATTTGAAAGGCATATTGTGACCCGTATTAGTGTTGATAAAATTGTAATGAGATATGAAAATAAAGAAAGGTTGTGGCGATTCAGGTTTTTGGAGCTGGAGCGTTTCACCTATGCTGATTAGTTTTGATGAAGAATTTTGGGGTTAGGAATAATAAAACAGGGGGGAGGAGTACTGTGGTGTATTTGGCCTTACACCACAGGAAAACAAAGAATTAATAGTACATTGTAATTATCAGCAGGGGGCACCCTCCGTCTTTTTCTGACATAGTCATGACAACGATCGAGAGGAACAATTACTCTCGATCCATCTACAACACAAAGCGGTTGTGTTTTATTTGTTCTCCTTTTAGGCCTTAGGTCTTATTTTAATATTGCAAATGAATATGCAATTCACACTTTGTAATAATTACTGCATGCTGCATAAGCAACAATGAAAACAATGAATAGAATAAAAAAACACAAAAAGGTTTATACTTTAAGGCGTCAGGCTAAGCCTATCTGCTCGGAACAGCAGTATTTCAATCTGTGGTGAGGAGTTTCAATGTACTAACAACGGAACAGCCCAAATAAGACATTAGCCAGTTTCTCTGAAATTGATGTCAAACATTTCTTTATTGGCATCAAAACAATGACCTTTAATTAAAATGTTCAACGCTCGACCAACAATAATCTGTCAAATCAAAGTTGGCACTTTTTCCCATTGTTACACAATTTGTAATGATATCTTTTATCAGAAGTACTTCTTTAGCTAAATTACATCTAAAATCCATAATAGTAGTGCAATTAAAGATTATTGCACTTATACATAGCCAAATTACACAGTAAATGTGTATAACAATGGAAATGTTAGTTAGTAATTGTGATTGGATACATGCTTTGTCAAGAGGAGGTCTGCAAATACCATCAACAAAATGGCTTGAAACCATGAAGCAGTTTGAAATAATATTTGCAGGTGATTG